>VUQG01036630.1:0-12893 GCA_015106755.1 Etia nguti
CCAATCCAGCCACGGGCCCATCCATCTGGCCCATCAAGACTCACTCTCATTTCATCAGTCCATAAAACCTTAGAAAAATCAGTCTTGAGATATTTCTTGGCCCAGTCTTGACGTTTCAGCTTGTGTGTCTTGTTCAGTGGTGGTCGTCTTTCAGCCTTTCTTACCTTGGCCATGTCTCTGAGTATTGCACACCTTGTGCTTTTGGGCACTCCAGTGATGTTGCAGCTCTGAAATATGGCCAAACTGGTGGCAAGTGGCATCTTGGCAGCTGCACGCTTGACTTTTTTTCAGTTCATGGGCAGTTATTTTGCACCTTGGTTTTTCCACACGCTTCTTGCGACCCTGTTGACTATTTTGAATGAAACGCTTGATTGTTCGATGATCACGCTTCAGAAGCTTTGCAATTTTAAGACTGCTGCATCCCTCTGCAAGATATCTCACTATTTTTGACTTTTCTGAGCCTGTCAAGTCCTTCTTTTGACCCATTTTGCCAAAGGAAAGGAAGTTGCCTAATAATTATGCACACCTGATATAGGGTGTTGATGTCATTAGACCACACCCCTTCTCATTACAGAGATGCACATCACCTAATATGCTTAATTGGTAGTAGGCTTTCGAGCCTATACAGCTTGGAGTAAGACAACATGCATGAAGAGGATGATGTGGACAAAATACTCATTTGCCTAATAATTCTGCACTCCCTGTAAATGAAGGAAAAATTGATCTGACTTCTATTTGTTACACTTAAAATGCTTTTTACAAGATTATTTACCGATTCTTTTTCACACATTTGGATCAGAAAATGTATCCAAAAACGCTTAAAAAAACGTACCAGATTTAAATTTGACTGCTGTCCTCCTTTTCTCTGAAATATTTTGATTACACCCCATCGTACAATTATCAGGACTTTCAGAATATCATATTAGTCACTACTTATGTACCTTTTTGTCTTCTCTGTGCAGTACTTCAGACACCTGCTGAAGGGGGCAGAGTCTCCAGCGAGGAACTCGAGAGTCAGCAGGTTTGTAATTTGAACTAAAGGTTACGCATTTATTTTGATTGGTGTAAAATAAAAATAAAAATGAAAGGGGGGAAAAAAGCATTTATTCTGAAAACACAAATTTGTGGACGCGCATAAACATAAACACGTCCGAGTAATTTGGTTTGTTCCTCCTCATTTTGAGCGTTGTGTTCGCAGTGACCACCGTAAACCTTTCTCTGTGAGGCAGCACACAATCAGAGCAGCTCGCTGTGCTCACGTTTATTTCTCTCAGGTTGTTTTTTGTCTGAATGCCAGTCTTTAGATGTGCTTCTTATTCCAGAAGCTTCAGCTGGGACGAGACCAGGTAAGCACTCGTTCAGCATATTGCTCGTCTGCACTGAGCCTCTGCCTGCAAACAGCACACGGTACGATGCATGCGGATAGAGCACTGCTGACCGCAGGTTTGTTTATGTGATGCTCGCTCAGCGATTTTAACCTCCTGCTTGAGAAGATGGAATAAAGATGCTGGAGGGTCATTAGGATTTCTCCTTGTGGCCGAATGAACAGCACTGAGTCTTTGCATTGCATTTGCATTTTTGCCTGACACTGATTTTTGTTTTTTAGTCACTGTTCTTGATTCAGGACTCAGCAGTCGTGCGTTCAGTGCTAGAAAGGCAAACAATTTTTCCTCAAATGTCCTGCAAAACACTAAATTCTTTCTGCTGTGGCTTTAGAAACACATTTTCTATAAGTGGAAATGTTCTGCTTTTCCTCGTGTTTGTTATATGCAGATATCTACTGTTCCTGCAAAGTGTCTGTAGAATCTCTTAACTCACTGATAACTGGAGGACTGTCACTGTGGACTTATATAGCATCTGTCCAGACAGCTGTTTCCTGCTGCCACCAGGCTAACATACACTAATGTCAGCGTGCTAGCAGGAATAAAGCACACATCAGTGTGTGAAATGCAGATTACAGGAGTGAAAACATGCAGCATCACATTAATTTGAAAGTGCTCGGAGCTCAGTTCTCCTCTTCTTCCTGGAGGTCGTGTCCGAGTGTCTAAGCTGCAGCTGAAGCTTTTACAGCTTTCAGGTTTGTTCCGGAAAGTTTGCGAGGAAAAAGCACAGACATGAAAGCCTGACATTACAGTGGCTGTCCTTTCTTAGTGCATGCCTGCTGCACGACGCGTGTGCCACACAACCATGTTTCCAAAGAATTTAGGACAGAGAACTGTCAATAATAATAATAATAATAATAGTAATAATAATGAAAAAAGAATGCACTCATCTGCAAGTCATTTCAAACCCGTGTTACATAAAAATGATACAAACCCAAAATCTAATGACGTATCTTAAAAAAAATGCTGGCACATGCTGGAAAAATTGTGTAATGGTAAAAAAAAAGAGGTTAATTACTAAGATGATCACGTATGAAGAGACTTGACAGAAGTAAAGGAGAGCGAGACCGCAGGAAGTTTATGATTTAAGTTTGAGTCCAGATATGAAAACATCTGGAGTGCTATGAAAGCTAACTGAGCTGAGTCTAAAGAGTGTTTATCAAGTTTCCAAACGCAGACCGAGTGCTGTTAACGGAACGGTGATGCAGCACAGTGCTCTTTTGTACTTAACTTAACATTTTACTTATCGCACGTCCTAGTGCACAGAGAAATCCTCCGTGTGAATTCGTCCTGCGGTAAATGGAGTCCAGAGAAACTAGATGAAATATTCTGTGTTATCTTTAGAAACACGTCCAAACGAGGGGAGTCGTTCGGTATCAGAGGAATTGGCAGTAAAATCAAAGGCGTGTTCAAGAGCACGACCATGGAAGGCGCCTTACTGCCGCCCAGTACCATGAACGACGTCGACGACGATATGGTGAGTGCAGCGGCGTTTAAATACAGAACGAGGGTTTTTCCACGTCGGTGCTCGATGTCTTAGTCATGACTCTCCTCTGTCCGTCCTGAAGGTGGAGGAGGCCACAGTCGTGATGGAAGACGACTCCCCCGACGAGCCGGCCGTCACACCTGAACCTCAGAGGAACCTTCTGGCCTGGAGCATCACCATCCCCTACATCGACTTCTATGACGACGACATCAAGAAGGAGCGGATCCTCGTCTTCTCCATCCATGTGGAGCGCAACGACAAGAAGAACGGTGAGTGAGCGGAGAGAAAGAACAAACCTTGGCCAGGTTCTTCCTGCACAGACGAACCTGAAGATGTTTGTCGGAAAATAACCTTTACTGAGGTTTCATTTGCTCAGAGCAGACATTTGTTTGTTAGATAATCAGAAATGGTCCCTTGAGGTAGCCCAGACTCTGTGACTCATCAGTTAGATGACGTAATGGATGTTGCTCTCTTCTTCTTTAGCTGATCATGAGGCAGACAAGTGGTTGGTGTACAGGAAGTATATGGAGTTCTACGTCTTGGAGTCAAAACTCACCGAATTCCACGGTAATGCAGTGTTTACAAAACCATAGACTGTATATAAGAGATGGACACCGCTGAAAAAGGACTGAAAGGTAAAGGTGGAAAGTGAAAGTGATCTAAATGTGCATTCTTTGTAATGGCCAACAGATGGAGACTGTGGTGGCTCTTCCATCTGGTTTTAATGTGAAAGGATTTCACAAACCACAGGCTGGCTATGTCCTTTCTTCATATACAGTCTATGTACCTACCTCACTTTATCAAATGACCGTGTTATATTTCAGCTGTTGGTATTTGAACCCTTTTTCCCCCGCTTGTCTTTGTTCTCAGGCCCATTTGAAGATGCACAGCTTCCATCCAAAAGAATCATCGGACCGAAGAACTACGACTTCCTCGAATCTAAAAGGGAAGAATTTGAGAAATATTTACAGGTACTGGGAGTCTGAAGTTTGAGGAGCGTTAAAGAAGCTAATGAAGCACTGCTGCTGTAGACTCTTTATTTTGTATGCAGGTTCTGTTAGTCTATAAAGCATCTCGCCCCCAGAAAAAGAAACCCAAGAGAAGCAGTAAAGTTATCAGTTAGTCTTTGCACCTCTGCTTGGCCTGATGACTTTGAGCGCTTGTTGTATTCTTCTGTAAGTCTTTGTTTGGGAGGTGAGCATCAGTCTCACTGTCTCAACATCAGTCTGACTCTCGGCTCTTTGTGTTTGTGCGCAGACTCTCCTGCAGCATCCGGAGCTCAGCAACAGCCAGCTGCTGGTCGACTTCCTGTCTCCTCACGTGGAGCATCAGTTCCTGGACAGGATGCTGCCCGATGTCAACCTGGGTACGTAACCAGCACATCACACATGCCCTCTGTCTCTTTATGTGACTGTTTCAGAGAAGCTGCACTGATAAAGGATGCTGTTAGCTCACCTGCAGCAGGTGAGACCTGTTCCGTGTGTCATAACACTGATCTTACCACGGCTGCAGAGCAGAACGACCACCGTCAGAAACTGCAATCTGAGAATGGTAGCTGACGTCTGCTCCATTATTTAATGTTCCAAAGCACAAGCGGCATGATTATGAGGTCGAGATGAAGACTTTGTGCAAGCTGCTGCATGTTTCACACACGTGCAGTCTAAGAGAGTTCATCTTCTCCCTTTAAAGAAATAAAACAGTCATCGTCAGTTATTCTGGTTAAAATTCAAACGTCAATGACTGAATGTCAAAGCTCTGACATTTAGACCTTACTGGTTTGGAGTGTTCATTTATATTTGAATCAGAGGGGAGATGTTATCAGTGCTGACTGGTGTGGATGGATGGCTCAACGCTGTGACTGAAGTCATCTCTTGCATGAAGCAACAAAGCATTCCACCTTAAAAGCCGGCGGTAAATGCTGGTTTACATGTAAATGAGTAAAATAAAAGGGGTTTTAAACAGGTCGTATGCACTGACCTTTATTCACAGTGAACATGCCTGACCTTTTCCTACTTCCTGTGTTTAATAATCAGGCAGTGATGCCGTCATAACGTCTGTCTTTACTCAACATTTTCTTTTGCAAATCAAAATCTCTCATTATTACTTTTTTCTTTTAAAAAAAAGACTTTATTGTGAAACATTTGTATAAAACTCACACTGACTTAAGTGATGAAATAAGTAAATAGCATCGGTGTTAGTGGCTCTGACATCCTTCCTAAAATCTCCACATTTTATGTTCATGCTTTTATATTAGTTGAATTTGTGTCAGTTAATGTCAGTAAACTCGGCAGACCTTTGATAACGGCATGTTAAAAAAGTTCTGCTGAGTCAGTGCTTCTGCATTGTAATCTGTATAAAACAGTTAATGTTATTATGGGAGTAAATATCGTAATTTTTCATTCAGCGCTCCCTGCCGCGATCTGTCTCTGTGTTCGGTTTGTGACCCGAGTGTTTCTTCTACAGGAAAAATCTTCAAGTCTGTTCCTGGAAAGCTGATAAAGGAGGTGAGTATCTCCTCCTGAGCCGAGGATCCTCTCTGTTTTTCTATTGGCTTTGCGACGGCGTTATCTCAGTTAACGAAGCAAATGTCTCATGTTGTCTGGAGTTATTTTAGAAGCGTGTGAATGTGCAGCTTCTCTGTGTCCCACCTTTAAAAGCCACATCTTATTGGTAAGCTGATATTTCCCTCTGAAACCCCAGAATTTCGCCCTGAGCCAAAACCTGCAGAATTACTCATGATTCATTTTGTGTAACCTCTAGAGGTGCAGGCAGTCACAAGCATCGGGAGTATACGCACACAGATACAGAAACAGCCGGAAACGTGCCGAACCCCACAAACCGAGTCTGTGATAAATGATGTTTGCTGTCATGCAGCTGACCCCGACCTCTAGGACAGATTCACAGGGTCTCGAAGGAAAACAATGTCTAAAAAAACCATCTTATCGTTTCCTGTTACTGATGTTGTTGCCCTGGTTATTTCATTTAAGGTGGAATTTACCCACAGAGTAGAGCTTTCTTGTAAAACTTGATCTACATCCAAGGACAGAGATGTATTTTGGTTATGGTTGTCTTGGTTTACAGTGTATACAGCCGTAAGCTTGAAAGGTCTGACTTGGGGGCAGTGCTTTAACTTTTTCTTTTTTCTGTGACCCACAAATTGTGCTGGTCCCACCATAAATGAATAATAAATGAATAAATAATGAATCTCGAGCAAATCAGTGGAAAATATCTTCAATTAAAACAAGTGTTTCAGTTAAAAAAAAAAGTTTCTGTGTTGACAAAATCATGAGAAGAATTTCAGGAACCAATATTACAAACATCTTATTCATCAGTGCTCCTGCAGGGACATGCAGGACACTCCACAGTGCAGTGTAACATGTATTCATGAGTTTGTCAAAGGCAAAAACATAACACATGATTAGCCTGTTAATCTGGGCTTCTTATTCTCTGAAGTGTGACATATCCTGGAGTCGAGAGCCGCAATCCTCTTCACGCTGTTCTGTTAAACGTGAGCCGTGGGTTGTTTCAATTCAATTCAATTCTTTATTGCCCCACAAGGGGAAATTACTTTAGCAGCAAGGGCAACAATAAGAGTGAACAAAAAAATAATAAAAAGCCACAGTAGGGATAAAAGAAACCTGGAGTCTTTTGGTCTTCCTCACAGGTACTCTAGAACGACGGTCAGAAGGCAACAAGTCAAACTCACTGTGAAGTGGATGGTTAAAACAATTAACAATAGATTGAGCCTTCCACAGCACATGCTTGTTATAAATGGCCAAAAGTCCGTCTTGCCATTCCCTGAGATTTTGCTGGCAGTTTTTTACCAAAAGTCCCAACTGATTCTTGTTCTTCAGAGTCATGTTACCGAACCAGGCAGCGATACAGAAAGAAATAACAGATTCAATAAAACTTCTGTAAAACAAGGACAACATTTCAGATAAAAGATCACATTTTCCTTGAAAAGAACAGTCTTTGCTGAATTTTTTTGGTAGTGGCATCAGCATGAGGTTCAAAACACAGTTTATGGTCAAGAACAATCCCTAAATACTTGTAACACTCCACAATCTCAGTATCAGCAGCTTTAATGATAGTAGGTGATGAGCTATAATAGTTTCTGCAGATATGTCGCACATGTTGTGAAACTTGCTGACATCTGTTTTGCAGAGAGGACAGAACCTGGAGCCGTTCCTTCAGTCCTTCGTCAACTCGTGCGAGTCTCCCAAACCCAAACCGAGCCGGCCCGAGCTGACCATCGTCAGCCCCACGGCGGGGAACAAGAAGGTAAAAAACACCTGTCCTATAAATGCATATGGAAGCTTTGTCTTAAAACTCACACGTCCATTCACTATACACCTAAAACAGCTTTATTTTGGATTGTCTTTAATCCACACAGGATCACAAATTATACTTTATCACTTCATACTTTAAGTAATTAGAAAGTACTGGATTTGTAATACATTTCTAAAAAATTATTTATTGCAGATTGCTGCTTAGTTTATTAACTTATAATTCAATCTTCAGCACAATAAAATGTTCACATAGTCCAGTTAAAGAAAAGGCATTCATGCTTAAACAAAGTGACTGAATCAAACACAACAAAGATAACAACGTCCTCCGAGCAGACGTAAACGGGAACACAAACGTCCAGTAAACGGGACGTTTGTGGGTTTTTTGTTTTTTTGAGCCTCAGTCATATCCTGGCATTTATTCATGAATACTTGTAGAAGCCCAGCTCAAAGAAAAGAAGAGATAATCAGTCAATTCAATTTTATTTATACAGCACCAAATCACAACAACAGTCGCCTCAAGGTGCTTTATATTGTAAGGTAGACCCGACAATAGTACATACAGAGAAAAACCCAACAATCATAGGACCCCCTATGATCAAGCACTTTGGAGTCAGTGGGAAGGAAAAACTCCCTTTTAACAGAAAGAAACCTCCAGCAGAACCAGGCTCAGGGAGGGGCAGCCATCTGCCGCGACCAGTGAAAAGGAAAGTTTAATCCTAATCTCTAAAGTAGAGACAGTGTCTCCTGAATCCAAACTGGGAGCTGGTTCCACAGAAGAGGGGCCTGACAACTGAAGGCTCTGCGTCCCATTCTACTTTAAAGTATATGCTCTATTAGGGTAATACGGTACTGTGGGGTCATTAGGATAAGATGGGACCTGATTGTTCAAGACGTTTTTTTTAGTATTTCTTCATGTTTTAAATTATGTCGAGCGTTTAATCGTTACGAGGTAATGGTGTGTGCTCGTTGTCCTGCAGTTCGTTAGCAACCTGTTCAAGAACAACGCCAACCTGTCGGAGAGGAAGCACAACCCCAACTTCTTCGCAGAGACGTTCGCTGTTGACGGCATGTACGACTACATGATGTATGCCGGTGAGTGAGCCTGAGGAGCCGTTAGCAGCCTCTAAAGGCAGGTTCACAGCTTTAAAGGAAGTCTGTACAGCCTCCGTCACAGTCACCGTGTAAGTAAACGAAGTGAGAAAGACCACGATGATGGGACTAAATCACACACTTGTGAAAATGCTGGAAGCTGGAATTTCCTGCAGTCATTTTTCCCTCAAATGCTCTGACTGCAGGAAAGCATCCAATGATTTCTTGCAGTTTTCTACGTTTCACTCCTCCTGCAGCAGATACTGTGGCCTTTAATGGTAACATAATGCACATTGTACTGATAATCAAAGCAGGGATGAAGACACTTGCATTAATCACAGACCCACAGTTTAGTTTAGAAAGCAGCCATCGTCCTAACGTGTCCCACCAAAGATCTTTTTACCTTTGTTTCTTTAAGCAGAGATTTTGCCTTGAACACGCGGACCTGTTATTATTAGAAGACTTTAGATTGGTCACCTAAAGCCTCTGAGATGTTTCGATCTATGTTTCTCGAACCGATTCGGGCCTGACTGTCTGTATCTGTGCTGGTGTTTGAACTCGCAGGCCGGGTGGTGTTTCGCATGCCGGACTGGCTGCATCACATCCTGTCTGCTGGAAGGATCTTGTTGAAGAGCACATTCGAAGCATACATGGATCAGTACATGCAGTTGAAACTGGAGCAGATCCTCCAGGAGCACCGCATGGTCTCCCTCATCACCCAGCTCCGAGGTAGGACACCACCCACACGATAAAGTATTTTCTTTTTCCGAGCTGAGTGTTGCTGCTTTTAAGATGATTTACGAGGTGTTCGGATTGTTTACGACACCAAAAGAAGCATCAGTATGTGGAAGGGTCTTTTCTTGCTTTTTAAATGTTACACAAAAAAAAGCCTCACGACTCAACCTGTGAGGATCATTTTAAGCTCCTGCATCACTGCGATAGTCGTTCCTCACTCCGAGCTGGTAGGAGTTAAACTTGTCGAGCTCAGGATTTGAGTCAACAGTGAGTGAACAGGAAAAAAAAAGAGAGAGTCTGAGTATTTTATTAACATTCACATCATAAGCATCAAAGGGTTTTTTATTCCAGAATGATTCCTTTTATACTTCCTCATCCTGCGGATGGATCAAAAGGCTAATCTGGGAGAAGGTCATAACAAATCTGCTCATAAATCTCAGAAGCTGATTTAAGTTTGGCAGATCTCCCATCTCCTCAGGTGTGCCCAGACAGCTTCCAGCATGCTGCCATAATTACATCTCTGCCTGGAAGTTCTTCAGTTTTTTGTATTTCTCGGACATGTTGTTATTGTAGGAAACGCGCTCCGGGTCTGATTCCTCACCAGACCCGCTGCCTCCGGCTAGCAGGCTCGGTTGGTGCCGCTGAACTTCTTCACAGATCTTCGGCTGAGGTGAAATCGGAGCACTCTGCGCACGTGGTCAACAGCGATGTGTAAATGTGTGGATGCAGAGAACGAAGCACCTTTCAACTGGACAAAAAACTTGTTTTTGAAGATGATTCATCTTGTGTGACACTGCAGAAAATCTCTGCTTCTGTGCAGATGTTTCAGTTTCCAAAAACTTGAACTCTGCGATTTGTTCCTGCTCATTTCTGCAGACGCCGTCTTCTGTGAGAGCAGCGAGGAACGAACAGCAGAGGCCAAACAAGCCAGAGCCAAGCAGACGTTTGAGGAGATGATGAAGTACCTGCCAGGTCGGGTTTCAGTTCAGTCACAGTAATCGTTAATAATCAATAATAATCTCCTGGTATGTTTCACGTTGAAGTATTCAGTGAGGCTGTCTCTGCAGACCGAGCCACGCCGGTTGATGACGTCACATCCTGAACTTCCTGCTTCAAAACTCTGACCCAAAGCTGTGCTGAAAGTTTATCTACTCCCACGCAGACATTATAATTAATAATGACTGTGCACAACATCACAGTATACCCTGTCCATATCAGAACATCTGACACGGACAAATAAAAATACTAAAGTATGTTATTGTATGAGTGTTAAAATCCGACTCTTCTGAACTGCCAGTGAACGTCTTAGAGCCCGTTTTAAACGTGTCACAAATCTGATTTAAAGGGGGATAAAAACCTTCTTGGACCTTTTTATAAAATAACATTTCATTAGCTAGGAGCTTGCGGGCAGTTTCTTTTAAACTGTGACTTTAAAAGTGGAAATGAAACCACAAAACCTTTGAGCTGTTCTCACTTCCCTGTCTGCTGGTCAGACTGGATCTAAAGTCCCAGTCTGTCCGAGATGCTTTTCCTTTTGTTATTTACGGAAGTGATCCGTCTGCTTTTAAAGACAGAGGTTTCCTTACAGCTGGATGCCTGCACAGAACATAGCTGCTTTAACTACAACCTGGAAACAAGAGCGCCACTTTATCTCCTTCCTGTTATCTGTTATCGATTTGAGTATTTTGCTTCTTACATTTAAAGTTCTGGACTCCAGTTCAAGGTTGCTCTGCTCAGACAAGAGTTTCCTTTGTAATAATATTAATAACTTGTATTTGCCTAGCACTTAATAAAACACACAGTCACAGGGCTTGGCAGTTCGAACACCCTCTCTGCCAACCGTCCTCCAACTCTTCTACTCTGATCTTATAGACAAACAATCCCGGTCTTTAACAGGTTTCAGGTCAAACTCATTTAATCTGCATGCTTCACATACCCATGGCTTAATAAAGCTGTACGATGTGCTTCGATTTCAGACTTTGTGGTAAAGTGCATCGGCGAGGAGTCGAAGTACGAAGGTATCCAGCTGCTGTTTGACAGTTTTCAGCAGCCGCTGCTCAACAAGCAGGTAAACGGTTATTCTCCTAATCCACAGTTCAGCTCAGCATTCACGAGAGCATGTTCAGGCAGGTTCCACGGTGACGTGTAATGTAATGTTAGGGTGCATTTTTCCATTAGCATCAGGGTGGGTCCAAATGTCCAAAAGCAGGTTTAAACTCAAAGTCTGGTTTGCCACAGCTGATGATGATCATTATGTGGTCGCCATCTATGTCGATGCAGGGTGCCTTGCACTGAGCGCTTTCACTTTGTAGAAAAGACGAGTGTTTGATAGCTTGATTACTCTGATGCAAGCAGACCTTCATCCTATCAGAGAAGAATTTAAAGACACTCTAAATAACAGGAAGTGTTTAAAACCACTGTATCAGAAAATATATTTTGTGTAGCTGGCTCTTATACTCAGAAATGCTGGCAAGCGCCACGTTTGGACCCACTGGAGTAACTTAAAGGGGCTGTAACTGTGAAAATATTCATAGTACAAAAGTAAAATTTTACATGGATTAATTCAACATGTTACCGTAAATCAGCTGGTTCCCTTTCAGTCGATTCACTCGGTACAACACATAAGTATGGGATATCACACCCTCGCTTGTCCTGCAGAAGAAACCTTTATTCACGCCTTTAAGGCAGATGACGTGTGATGACGCGCACAGCCCCGCCTGCACATATAACCGCTGTCATCACAGTCATCCCTCAGTTCGTACGCTCTTCACCTCGCTGAGAACATCTCTACTGAGTTGGGTTAGCTAGCTGCTGCTAGTTAGCACCGTTGTCTGCCGACTTGAACTTAGCTTAACTCCCCCTGTTGGTGTTAGCCTCCACCGCGCAGTTGGTGCATAGGTTGCCCGCGGAGCGCTAATTTCGAGTTTTTCCTGTGCAGCGTTTTGCTTTGCGTTTTGGAATGGACTCCAAACCGAAGCGAGCAAAGCAGAAATCTTCTATTCGCCCTTGTCCTCAGGGGTGCGGTTTCTCTTTGCACGACAGCGACCAGCACAATGCCTGCCCTGTCTGCCTGGGGATCGTCCACGCTAGGAGATCGTTGACGGAGCCCGAAGCCTGTGCGTTTTGTCGCCAGCTCCGGCGCCCGACCCTCGAAACACGGGTGACGTTTGTAGAAAAAGTGCTTGGACGCACGGCTGTCGCACGGCATGACCCTCTCCTTTCCGAGTCCGAAGACGAGGATTATCCGGTCGATGTCCCCGCAATTAGCTGGGCTGACCACATGGAATATGTTGATGGGTTAGCCGATGACGAACCGGAACCATGCAGGAGCGCTGACGGGCTTCAGCCTGGGTTGAAGCCCGCCAGGGCTCCCCAGGAAGACGATGACGTGCTGGACATCCATGGTTTGTCGGAGGATGAGCAGGAGAGCTCATTGTCCCATAACCATGGTGTCGGCGGCCCTGCAACTCTGCCGTCCAAGCACTGCAGATTCTCTGCTTCGCAGCTGGAGAAGATTTATTGGGCTCAGGCCGGCACTGCTCGCGCCATGAGCTCCGTCACCGTGCTCCAGACGTACCAGGCGATGTGCCTGGCGGAGCTCGGATCTCTGGTTCCTGATGACAGTCCGCTGGCACCTCTTCTTAATGAGGTCAGAGTTGCCACGGATTACATCCTCCGTGCGTCCCGCTGTGAAGCACTCTCCCTGGGGAGAGGGATGGCTTCGACAGTAGTGGTGCAGAGGCACCTGTGGCTGACCCTCTCTGACGTCCCGGATAGGGACAGGGCTGTATATCTGGACGAACCAGTGTCTGCGGCTGGGTTATTCGGACATTCACTTGAGGCCATTCAGGCTAGATTCGATCTGAGGAAGAAGCAGACAGAAGCTCTGTGCGACATCATCCCCAGACGTCA
>VUQG01036632.1:0-18782 GCA_015106755.1 Etia nguti
CTTTGCAGAGGCCTTATTGACAGTATTTGGCTCTACATATCTGTGTGAGCAGATTTTTTCTCACATGAGTGTCCTCAGGTAGCCGTCTGAATGCTGGACACTCGGAGACCTGTGTCTCTGAGTGGGAGACCAGAGATCATATTAACATGTGTATTAACAAACATGCCATATTGGCTCAGTTTATTTTTCTTATCATTGTTGTGAGGAGACCATAAATAGCATTTGCATTTTCTGTTGTACAGTTCATTTGCTGTTATGGAGTTCTTGTTATGGATAAAAAGTGTCTTTTTTTGTTTCAAAATAGCTGATAACTATTCGCTGATAGCTGCCAACATCTGCAAACAAATATAATTCTATAAAGTGGTTCTATATAGTATGTAACTGTTAATATAGAGCGTTATTAAATTTATTGCTAATGCAATCATATGGCACATTGACTTCTGAGGAAATTTCAGATGGCACTCGTCATCAGAAAGGTTGCCTACCCCTGCACTAGAGTTATGATAATAAAAAAAAAATGCAATTTTTTTTCCTGAATGCTATTGTCATGTTTACTGTGGGAGGAAATGGTAAAAACTGCATTTTCTAAGGACAGTGCTCAATTAAAAAACAAACAAACAAGTAAAACCACCCCTTTCCTATTGGTGGGAAAATGTACCAATCCAAAAATTATATGGCAACATATGGCTTTTGTTTGTTTAGGAAGATGGGGTAATCATTTCTGTAATGATATTAACCAGTCTGATGAAGAGCATGTGTGCTTGAAATGCACCTGTTTTGGGGTGCACTGTGTTTTGGATGTGTGTGTATTTTTCTTATTTTTTAAAGATATTACCCCTATTAACTTTTCCCCACATTCTCCACATTTCATCCCACAAACATTTTTCCCAAAAGATTGCTATTTGAAAAACAATAATTTGTAAGGAGACACATTCCAGTTTTAGCTCATAATTTTAGTTTTACTACTAGCAAACTTAACAGTTTTTCTGTGGTTACAGAAAACAAGATGAGTTTGTATGTGATTTGGAACTAAGCCACTTTTCTCAGGCATGTATGTTTGAGAATGCTGGTGTATGTTGGCAGGATGCAGACACGCCCACTTTGTGTGTATTGAGAGGGGAGAAAAGCAGAAGCTAAAACACTGCTGCTACACACTCAGTCAGTCAGCACCCAGGAACAGGCCGGCAGGGTGTTTCTGCTCTCAACGATCCCACCCTTTTTACCTCTTCAGTCAGATTCTCAGCAACAGCTTAACATGATGCTCGAGCATGAGGAGTTCACCAAAGCAGGCAAGAAAGCTGGCTTGCAGATTTGGAGGATTGAGAATATGGAGTTGGTCCCTGTGCAAGACAACTTACATGGGAGCTTTTACACAGGGGATGCTTATGTGATTCTCTACACTGTCAAAAAGAAAGAAAGCTCTTCTTACCATCTGCACTACTGGCTGGGTAAGTGACTAAAGCTCTGGACCTAATGCATTGGGTCAGTTTATTGTTCCACTCAGAATAAGGGAAGTGAGTTATAATTGGATGTAATAACCTATCATTGGAAGAAGTCCTATTTCAGAGTAGTCCTCCAGGGTAACAGATAAATCTCAAATTAAATTCCCAGGAACCACTCAAGAACTTCCTTAGAACTTCTAAGGAAAGAAATAAAGACTGATTACTGAGAAGACATTTCCCAAAGTGGTATAAACTATTTCTTATCTTAGTATCCCTTGTTTGCGGCTCTTATTTTCATTTCAACGTTTGAACCTAGAAGTAGTTTAATCACTTCAGGAAGCTTTAAGGTTTATCCAGTCTGACTACTCACAAAGGTACGAATTGTTGGCATGCAATCAGTCAGACTAAAAATCCTCCTCCGAGCTGTCCACATGAACACAGTGGCTGCTGGCAGCTCCTATTCTCTTTGTTACATGTGCAAACAAAGTGTACTGTGTCACTGTCAGTAGCGCAAAAAGTCCACAAATATACAAAGCTACCAACGCCAGGATGTGACACTATCTTTATAACACCCATGAAGTTGATTCTGCTCTATTTGTAAGATTTCCTCACTTGAATTACTGAGCGTAGCAGCTTTTAGAAATCACAAAATCATACCATATTTCTTGAATAGCCGCTAATTGCTTTATATACAACTCACACATACGTTTTAACATTTACTTTTTTTGGTTCTTGCTCTGACCAGCTGATTTTGTTTGGATTTTTTTCTTTTTTCAAATTTTATTCACAACATAAATAATAATTTTTGTGACTTTTCTTTGATGATAAGTTTATTTAGGTTCATTTTACATCAGTAATTTTAATAACTTTTATGTTTTCTTATCACCTGAAACAGGGTAAAAAACCCTTCTTAATTCTTATTCAAACAAATGTCTTATGTCTAGTTGCGATCTAAGTAGCTAAGTGCGGTACTGTATTAGCAAGCTATGTAGATAGCAAAAGCATTTACAGAGATAATAATTTTACTCACAGCTTTCTGAATGATCCACATTCCAGTATAACACAAACTAAACTCTGTCTAAATGATTAAACTTCATAAAAAAAATACTGTACTGTCTTATCAGAATACCTGCCAATCCTGTCTTTCTCAGGTTTGTCATATACACCATCCCTTGGCATACCCCTGCTTTGCTGTTTCTCCCAGTAAACGCCTGCAATTTACTTCACTGTCAAACTTTGTTATGACTAATGCATCAAAAGTGCTATGTGTTAAATATACACATGAAATACTACATAGTATATAAAGTATCTGTCATCATAACCTGGTAATCCACATCCCACTTCACAGATTGCACTCGCATATGATGCTGGTCTGATGGCTAGTGGACCAAGTAGAAGCTTGTTGTTAGTTTTTGTTGTTACTTCACCACTTAATTTTTCAAAGACACTTTATGGGCTACATGAATCAATACCTCAGTAGCTCCATAAGTGAAATGTTGTAAAATCAAAAACAATGCCCAGGTGCTGCAAAGTGACCAACTCCATCAAGCTTGATTTGCATAGTTAAAAAATATTGTAACAGTAAAATATGAAATTTGTTGTTAATTTGCTATGGATAAATGACTAAGATGCCAGTTTGCTTTCTTCCACTGGGTCTCCACCACTACTTCACACTTCAGGAAAGTTTAGGCAGAAAATCGGTCCTTGCTTGTCTGCTTGACTCATTAAGCAGTTACATACAATTACTATACATCGTGCTAACAATAAGTGTGTGTATGAAGCTTGATATACTGATATACTTTAATGCTTTGTGCCATAAAGTTTCTAAAACCTGAATAAGCCTCAGCCTTTCTCAAGCTGACATGCTCCATCATTGCAATGATTACAAAGACCCTAATTTATTCATGCCTAGCTTTACCTGATCCCCCTGATAATCACAGAATGTTTAAATCCAAATTAATCATTTACTAACAACAGCTGATTATCTTTTTAACACTGAGCTGTGGTGTTGGTATTACTGCTTTTATTTATTTGCAGCTGTGTGCAGCAGAGAAGAAAAAGCCTAAAACACTCTTGGTTTTAGCTTGTCATTCTGCACCACATAAGTAATCAGTAGCAGCATCTCATAGATACAAGAAATCTGTAATGGGTGTAACAAACAGTACATGAGTTCACATCCTGTCACAGTTCAACACTTAGCAGATCATTCTAGTTTAAGTTGTGCGGTATCTCTTTTTCAAGTTTTTCATAGGAACCATTTTAACAACCATTCAAAATGTTTGTTTTCAGTGTGGCTGAAATTAAGCACCAAATATGTACTGAGGGACTCTACTTTACTCTACTCTACTCTCACTTATCCAAAATCATCATTCTTTCTGGTGCTTGTCCATTAAGAACGATGGATATATAAAACTATGTAAAACTATATAGTATGGACACATATTCCTTTTTCTCTGCTGAAATAGATGAACTACATGCATGTTTGGCATCATGTAAACATGTAACTATTAAAACTTGATTGCTGGAGTATACATATCTGTAACGGAGTAATACTTGGGATATTTATAAAAGTGAGTGATATTTGTGTGCTTATATTTTCTGATTGAATAAAACATAAAAATCAAGTGAAATATTTTAATTGTACTCAGGGGTTCACTTCACCCAATTTTCACTCTTTCCTAAAAAATTACATTTAAACAAAGCAAGTCATTATATCGACATATATAAATAGTATTAAATGGTTTACAGCAGCAAAGTTTTTTTTCAAGCTGTAGTATTTTAAGCTTATTTGTACTAAAAGACATAATATACCAACTAGTTGCATATCGTATTTATGCTCCAGCTAAAAGGAAGTAATAAATCATTTTGAAAGACTTGTGTGTGTAATGTAAACTGTGTACTTCAGGGCTGATGTTATGAGATCTCAGGAAATTAGATGTGAGTATTATGACCATGAATGAGGTTCAAAACTAAGACGGTTCATTTTGAAACAGAAAGTTATGGTTGCCATGAGCACTTTCAGCAGCAGTGCGCTGCAATAAACACTATTTAATTTCTGCTTATGACACAGTCTTTTCTAAGAGAGACTGTTCATATGACCACTGAGAACTACAGCCAAAAATTCATTATGCAGACAAGTGCTAAATATCATTCATTAGGACATCCTGAGTACATTTTAAATACTCTGTTTGCACATTTGGATTGAATTGCATCTTGTACTGTAGTTGTATTTGTATCTGTGGTGAAAGGCACTGATCAGGCATTATGTACAGCTTTTGGACAGGACTACACAAGTTATCTTGAGTGATCGAGTAGCATGTTGAAATCAGCTTTAGCTGCTAACACTGATAACTTCTTCTAGCTTCTAACAAAAGATGCTGCCATTTTAATAGCTGAATAAAGTCTCGCCTTCTTTCTGTGTCCACTCTAGCTATGTGTATGGCAGTTGTATGTGCATTTCTGCATGTATATCTAAGCAAATATTAAGTTTAAACCCAGTTTACAGCAGCAGGGGCTTTACAGTGCTGAAACTGTACTGTTATGTTTTTAAGCTGAGTGAAAAACCATTTAACATTCAATTCTTGATTTAAGCAGCCAATCAAGCTAATATGGGATAAACCATATCCTCCTGAGAACCAGCCTATTCATTTATGGCTTCTGTAATGGACATTTGTTTTTGGTCTGTATCTTTTGACTTATTTGAGCTACCCCACTAAACTCCTGGTGTACTAAATAGAGGGCATTTACATTGATATCTCATGTGTTTGGGTGGCCTCTTTTAGCTCCAAAGAGGCAGGAAAACACAAAAAAGGTTCAATTGGAAGATTCTTTTTCCTTGGTTCTCTACTACTGATTGCTGTTTGTAAATTTCCTGTCCTACATTGTATTTACACCTTATAATTAGGGGTGTGGACTTTTATAACATACCATTTCTTACATTGTAATGTCATCACATTTGGTGTTTCAGGCTAGATTTTACAGTATAAGTATTGGAAACACTGAGACAGAGACTTTGGAAAATGTGGAAACTTACAAGTCAAACAATTGCAAGTCAGTTACATTATGGAAAATGTAGGATTCTGTTTTACCTTTTTTTTAATGGAAGTGCAATCCTAAATCAATATAGGAATTACTGTCTAGTGAACACTAGACCATTGCAAAATAATACCTAACTTAACTTCTTACTCTTTTGTGCTAATGCAGTGTGACAGTGAAAAAGAAGTACCTACTGTCAACCACCAATGTTCTTTCATCTAGTCCAGATAACTTATCTCTCTCTTTTGTTATCGTAAGATGTCATTGATGTGATTTGAGTTGTCAAGTGGCTGAAAGGGCCAAAACATAATACAAAACTCAAATGCAGACCCCAACGATCGGCTAAGTTAATATCAAAAACTTTATTGGAAACAAAAATTTGAAGCAACCAACAGACACAGGGGGGAATCAGAGCTGGGGTCCAAAGTTATGGGGAAGGCGTCACTAGGGAAGAGGGAACAGAGTTAGTGTTTGAAGTCGGGGATTGTCAATAGCAATAAAAATGTTCATGGTTAAAGGAGTGGTATGAAGAGGTCCCAAAAGGTTGATTCTGTTCATCTAGAGGAAGCGTTTTCAGTGGGAGAAACGTTTCGTCACTCATCCAGGTGACTTCTTCAGTCTCAGCTGACTGCAGGTTTCCAACCTTATAAACAGTACATTTGCACAATAACTGAAACCAGCACCACTGAATGAACAATGTGCTGTGAGGTCAGTTTATGATCATTAATATCCAAATTGTCATGACCACTGATCAAAGACCATTGATCATTGATCAGTGGTCAGTAGTACCATTCACAGAGAGTTGGGGAAACGTTTTTCCCACTGAAAACGCAGCGTCCAGATCAACAGAATCAACTTTGGGGATTTTGAGTAGTTGGTCAGAAATGACTTCAGGGTTCCTCACAGTGTTGCTGCAGACCAGGCATTCAGAGTTATTGTGTAGTAAGACACTGTGCTTTTCAGATTTACAGCAAATAAGCAAATATAAGTTGACTTTGGATGTGACAACATCTGTCTGTATGTTTGTTACAGGTCAAGCGCTCCTTCGGCCTGTGCAGCCTCCAGCTGACCTATTTTGATGAGGAGAATGAGGAGGTAAGAGACTGTGCTCTTGCTCTGAGGAGTGCAATACAAAGTGAGATTAGTGAGTTGGTAAGGTACAGCTAACCTAAAGCCAGTTACTGATGCAGTACGAGTCTTGTAGCCTAGCTAAATGACTGTGGTAAGTTGTGCCTATAACATCTGACCTGAACTTTGTTCACATTCTGACCAGGATTCCCTAACAAGTGAGCAGACCATGTATAAAGGAGTGATTCTTTAATTCCATTAATTCTCCACGTAATGCATTCTTAACACATATTTACATCATTGTCTTCTCCTTTTCTTCCTCCAGGTGTCCATTAACAGCCAAGGTAAGTACACCTAGGCAGTCACATGATGCTACATAGTAAACAAAGTCCAAATAAAAATAGACTCGTGTTCACATCTGGTCATTTCTGCTTTTGTTCCAGTTGAGTATGAGGAGGCTCTGAAGGTAAGCTCATTTAAGGTTCCTTTACAGTAAAGGCATCCCGTGGAAAGTTTCTGTGGAGTGGAGTGTTTGTTTGTTAGCATCTTGGAGTACACTACGTTAACTCGTTGTGTAAGCAGCACCTGTTACAATACTTTTGTTTACTTTGCAACATCAGCTAAGATGCATAGATTTGCCAGTTAACCATTAAAAACAACCCTCATATACAGCTCCAGCCAAGATCCCTGAGTTGTGTATAGCTACGCAGATATGCACAAGTCCTTAGCACTGTACCGTCACATTGTTCTTTTGTGCAACAGTCAGTTTATTGGCACACTGTTTGCATTTTTGTAGGTCAGTAAAAGATATCCGGGTTACAGTTAGCCCAAGTAAAGGCTTTAAGGAATATTTTTGCAGCTTTAATTGACAGATTGTTAAAAAATATTAACTCTTGAGCTTTTTGCACACAGCCCCCCATTTTAAGATCTCAAATATATTTGGAGAGTTCTATCAAAAGCAGTTTCATGGGCATTTGTGGATTATTCCTTCATGATTTCTTCATAAATTAAGCTGAAGAAAAGGTCTGGTATTGATCCCCAGTGTGAGATTTGCATCTCGATTAAGATGCAGTGAACAGCTTTGAAATGGTAAAGTGTGACTGTGTAAACAAAAATCCTTTGCATGCATTGATGGCCTGAAGCCTGGACCTTCTCAAGGTGTTTCCTCCTTTATGGCTTCATTGATGGATAAAGCTGGGCATGATCTGCATAGCAGTGAAAACAGAACTGGTTCTAGCATGAAACCCTGTGGAACAATTACTCTTCTTAGTGAAGAAGACTCCAAATTTATGGAGGATATTTTCATGTGCCATCCATGTTATCATCCACCATAAGCTTCTATTTTATTGTGATGTGATATGAAGGGTATGGTTTAACCACCTGTGATTGTCTCTGTTACTTACTTTGAGATCATTTGGCCACATGTTGTGGGTTGATAGCCACAGCTTTCCAAATCCAGATTCCAGGCTACTCCAGAACTTTTATCTGTTTAATTGATAAAGAAATAAAGTAGTAATAGTCTACTTGTGTTCATCTTCTTTCATGGTTTGTGCAATTACATTTGACCCATTGAAAATAAGGGACTTCCTTAATGATTAATGCAGTATTTTTGTTCAAGCCCTCAAATTATAGCTGAGGGCCTGCCCACTGAGCCCATACTCATTATATAACCCCTGCCACCTGATCCAACTGAGCAGGTGGTGATTGGTTGACCCCTCTGCTCCTCTCTCCACCCAAGTCTCCAAGACATACTGCATTTACTGTATGAATGCAGGAGATCTGATGATATGATCCTTTGTCATCAAATCCATCATCAACCTCCGACCTAGGGTGTCCCGGTGCCACATGCACTTATGGACATTCTTATGTTCGAACCTGGAACATGTTATGGACAAACTTCCATTAGTAGAACACCACTCGGGTTTTGATCAGGCAGGCCTCCTAAACAGGTCTCACCTTTGTTGTTGAGCATGTCCCCTCTCCCCTAGTAGGAAAATGGAGTGCTTTGTTGGGGTCCTCTCTAGTGACTTCAAAAAGGCTTGGTACTCTGAAGAGTCATTGAGTGCAAGCGCCTGTCAGGATCCATTCCCTGACCTGAATGCACAGGGAAGCAACTCTCTGGTCCTCTAAGGAAAACCTCAACATGCAGGCACCAATATGGTCGGTGCCTTGGTTAACTCAGGTGATGTTTCGTCTCCCAAGATCTAGTTTTATGAGCCGGGGACAGGATCACCAGGGCCTGTGCCTGTCGCCCAGTTCACATAGTATCGCTGCGTTTATGTCTAGTTATGCTAAATTCAACAAGTGTCCAGGAAAGAGTCCTCTCTGACTTCTTACGTGAAGCATTTGTGTTCTCGGGGAAAAATAGAGCTAAATGGAGAAACTGACGGTCTGTTTATTTTCCAGAGTGCAGTGAGGCAGGGAAACAGACTGCACATGAATGTGTACGAGACTCGAGGACAGCCGACAAGGGTTGCCACCACCAAGGCCAGCGGAGCAGAGCCCAAGAGGGGCTTCAGACCCCCACAGCACTGCCCTTCCCTTGCTCAGGTGGTCAGTCGCAAGGTCCAGGCTGCAGTGCCAGAACAGGGCATGGTAAGACCCCAGCACACAGGTTTCATTTCTTAGTGCATTTATCCACTGCTGTCTACTGACTTAGATGTTTGAGTGTTAGCCCAGAAGTTTGTGCAACAGTATCTATGTTGCATACAATGTTCTTTTGTTGCTCAGGTGATCATGAAAGAAGTAAAAGGGACCAAAGAAGAAGACAAGACTCCCCCAGCCTGGTTCACCTCCTACATGGAGAAGGTAAGAACAACCTGATGGAGTATCATAGCAGTAACTATGCTAAATGGCTGATGACTAAAGTGCTCGCTATTGCATTCAGTTTAAGGACCAGGTAGTTCGTGAGGCAGTGGAAAAGATCTGCCGGGAGTTTTCAGGACAGTGCTGCATCCACAAACCCCTGGGAGGGGGAGGAGGAGCAGCAGGAGGAGCTGGTGGAGCTGGTGGAGGTAGAGTGGAAGCCGTAGGAGGAGCAGAGACCCAGCAGGTCCCTGAGGTGTCCTCTTCCACTCTGCCTGGAGCTCCGTCCTCCTCAACTCCTCCCTGCTCGTCCTGCAGGGGGCAGACTACTGGAGGAGGCTATCAGTGCAGGTATGTGTTGTTGAGTAAGTCCTGTCACTGCTTTTGATTCTGCTTGTTGATTTATCTTTGTTGGTGAAAGACACTGTCATGATGTTGCAGCATCAGCAGTCAATCCAAGTAGGCTAAAGCCTTAACATTAACACTTGTCAGTATACAAATGAATACGCTGAAAAACGAACCAAACCTTGTCACGAAGCGAACATTTTCCCCTGTAAATGTTCGCCTCACTGCTTTAAAGGAAGAGTCTTTTCGAGGAACTGTCCTTTGTGGCTTCATTTTTCCTCCCCAGATGTTGGTGCTCCATTCTAACTTCAGCTCTGCGCACAAACTACTGTAATGACTGATCATTGCAGTTTGATCACATTATGCAATTCCTTACATTCTCCTTTCATGCCAAGAGCTGGCAAACAGCACCACCGTGTTGAACTGACAGTTACCTCTGCAGATTGTGAAACTGAGTGAGTGCTCTTTATCAAGGTGTCAGTTTTTAGATACAATCTCACGTTTCCTCTCATCCCTCTTGGCTGTTTCACTCCACAGTGTGTGTACCTCTTGTACTCTGTGTGAGCCCTGCAGCTTCTCTCACGATCCCAGTCACAATCTTGTGAGAGCCAGGACTCCTCTGTCCATCCCGGAGCACGGATCACCTGCCCCAGACCACAGCAGGTGTGGCACAGCTACCGTACTTTAACCCTAGTTTGAAACATTTGTTCATATTTACCAAAAAGCAGAAACTAGCTTTGTATTTTTAGCTTTAGAGACTAAATATTTAACAAAAACGTGAATTTTTTTGTTTTAAAGATATGTGGTATGAATGTGAGTTGATGCAGGGTTGTCTGAATCAAGTATAAATATTTCTGCCCTATATTTTTGTCAGACAGAAGAGCTGGCTGTAGATATTCCCATATTGCTGTTGTTACTTCATCTCGATCCATTGTTGTTTAGGTTCTACAGGCGGGGTGATCGCAGTTTCCGAAAGGCAGAGAAGCAGCGGCTGAAAGCAGAAAAACGCCTGCTGAAAGCTGAGGTGAAAGAAATCCGGAAGCAGCTGAGGATGGAGAGGCGGGGCATACAGTGGAGCTCGTCCCATCGAGATGGAAGCTCCTCCCCCGTCCTCCTGCAGCCTCGAGCCACACAGCACAACAGCCCAGAGTAGGTTCCAAACTAGTTAGACTGCAGGATGTCTTAGTGTAAATCTTACCAGTCACTGCACAGTGACACTTTGTCTGCTAATGTCTAACTCCAGAGTAGCTCCAGAAACAAAATCTGTCTTTATTTAAACATCAGCACCTGCTCACGCAGGTCGAGTCACAGGGAGGCTTTATCAGCTTGTCAGGGGTTGGGTGTGGAGTGAATGCATTTCAGTAACCACCACTGTGACCCTGAAACAGGAATTTTCCACCTACTACTGCTTTCTCCCAAAGTCGAAAAACATGCATTTTGGGTTGAATGGTGATCCTAAATTGGTTATAGTGCGATAAGGTGTATAGATTAAGGGAAAATATGGCAAGTAGTCTGAAGCAGTCAGTAAGACTAGAAAAAATCTTATCTAACAGCCAGTGCGGTCCATTGTAACCTCTGCTCTGGAATGTCCCGATGTTCACATGACAGATATGGATGGGAGCTGAATGAAGATATGAATGAATTTAATGTGAGACGTGGTAAAGAATTAGAATAAAGGGATTTTCTTCTTCTTGTTGCCCAGGCGTCCAAAGCGCCCCTGTCCCCTGGTAGTTCCTGCCATGACAGCGGCATTTTTGGACGAAAACCTTCCTGACGGAACGCGTCTGCGTCCTGGGACCAAGTTTATCAAGTACTGGAAGATGAGGAACACTGGAACTCTCAGCTGGAGTGCTGATACTAAGGTAAAGTCTCAAACAGCAGTCTGTTTCTGCTCAGTGGAGTGAGTATTAAAAGCCGTGGATTCTCCTGAGAGACACCTACACCAGGCCGCCCAGAATGGAACCTGCTCGCTGTCTCAGAGCCATGAATATAATGGATTAGGTTAGACTCTTCTATGTGTGTGTGTGTATAGCACAGACATGACCTGACAGTGGTGTTGGAGAAAAGGCCAGAGTGACACAAAAATCTTAAATGGCTCTAAGGATGCCTTGACCCACCATTAGATGTACTTTTTACATTTTGGGCGAAGTGTAACTGTTGGCTGGGTTGCCATAGAAACAGCTATACTTATGATCCCCAGGTGATGAGCGTCACTGACCTGGGTGATTACCTAACCAGCTGGGCAGATTCTGAACTTTCTAGTGAAATGCCATCTGCGGGATTGACTAGCACAAAATTCATGCTCCCCATCACATCTTGTGTGTTTCAAAGTTAATCCAGTCCCATCTCTCATTTGCCTCAGACAGACAGTATTGAGTTTCAGACATTTGTGCTTTGCTTTTTGATCAAATACCTAAAAAGGCAACAGCTTAGTTTAGCTGTACTTTGTGTTTCGTATAAGCAAACAGCAACCCTGTTTCGCTATGAGTCAACAAATACTTCCTTAATAGTGTCATTTTTAAGTGTAAAATGTTATTTAAACATTTTTTCCATCAAGTTTAGCAGCAAAGTGCTGACATTTGATAACCACAGAAAGTTGCTTTAGTTGTTGTATAAGCTGCTCTTTGACCTCAACACCTGTCGGAGGTTTTGGTCCACTGTGTGCTAACTCCCACTAAGGGAGCATTATATTATGTCTTGTTTGGTTCCTGCAGCTGAAGTTTATGTGGGGAAACTTGGCAGTGGGATCTGGAGACCGTTGGAGAGAAGTGTCAGTTCCCTTCCTCCAGCCAGGACAGGTGAGTCTGAGACATCCCAACTGAGCTTTGGAAAATATCCTTGTGAAGCACTGAAACACTTTTTTGTGTGTGTGTGTGTGTGTACAGGTTGGCATAGTGAGCGTAGCGCTGTGTGCTCCCACTGTGGAGGGCTCCTACACATCTCACTGGCGTCTGGCCCACGCTGGTGAGCAGTTTGGACCGAGAGTTTGGTGCAGCATCGTGGTCGACCCTCTGGCTCCTGCACCCATGATGGCTGATGGGATCCTTGTTTCACCCTGTGTCACACCACAGGTAGAACAAATGCAATTCAGGGAGGCTGAACTCATTTAATGTAACCTTTATTGTTCATTTATTCAAAGTCTTTTAATGTTTGTTTATATCTTTAAGACATTCCTGCAGTTTAACTACCGGTAATTGTTGTTTTTGAGATAAAGGATGGTTGGTTTGTAAATTTCATACAAAACAAATTGAAGTTTAGAAGGTTTAAAAATTGAATAAATTTATGGATGTGCAAATTCACTAAGAGCAACACACAAATGAGGTTGATGTGAATGTTTGCCTGCAGGGCAAGAACCCAGTAGCAAAGGATGGGAAAGCATGTGCAGCTTCTAGGGAACAACCTTTATTGTCAGTGGATCAAGAAGAGTACTACATCCCATCTGTAGACCTGCTCACTGCCCAGGTAACCCGCTGTGACGCTTCTCCCCCATCGATATCCTAGCAGCTCAACTTCAATATGCTAATATCATGTTACCTGGGGCCGTCAAATGAAAGCTGATATGTTAGATACTGATACTGTATGTATACTTCAGCTGACATGAAGCTGGAATAATAATAGGTCATATTTTAACTGTTTATTAAAATTTCCATTGATGTGCAGTACAGTGAAGCATCTGTTTTTACAGATCTTTAAACAGTCGGGTCACATAAATTTGGCTTGATTCTAAAAACGACATCTGCTAAGCTAGCTACATTATCAGGAGTGTAGCACAGACGGTTTGTACAGTTTGCTTTTTTTCCTTCTATAGTGAGCTGATAATAAACAAACACTGAATGTATCGTCCACTTCCCATAATGCTTTCTTATGCTACAGTCATCGGTAAAGCAGTGGCTGGAGATCATAGCACAACCAAAATAATTTCAACTGTGTGCAATAAACTTGTGATCTTGTTGCCTTTGAAATGGTTGCTTTGAAGACGGGGACTGGTCCACACTCGCAGTCGGTGGCATCAATAAAACGGCGATAATATGGAGTCAGTCTGCTGCTCTACCAGTCTATGATAGAATCTACTCTGTTTATGATACAGGCGCCAATTAACTGTTACAAATGAGCAAAAACTGTAAATCTGTTTCCATCTAAATTCACATTCAGACTCCACAAATAGTGCTTTACAGTTTTTGTGCAAAAGTATTGAGCCACCCCTCATTTATTTATTTATTTTTTCCAAGAAGGCAGACTTTTAGTAAAATTCATCGTCATCACCCCGCCGAGTGGGTGAGTGACATGAGCCTCCAAGTTTGTGGATGCAATAAATAAAGAATGAGGTGACACAGGATTTTGAGCTTTTTAGTAGATACACCTACGGTAAGAGTCTGAGTCTGAGTGACTTTGACCTGCAGGTCAGAGGCCATGTTTTCTGAAGATTTTGTGAATATGATAACTTGATAAAATTATACCATAGGTGCATCTACTGAAAGACTGAGGGGTAGTAATGGTATTTTTAAAGTGATGTTGAGCAATAGCTTTCTTAAGGTCTTTCAAAGCTGTTCTTTGAACGCTGATTACTTGTCAAGGGTTGTGTAAATGGACTGGTTCTCGTAAAGTGCTTTTCTACTCTGACCACTCAAAGCTCTTTACCTCATTCACGCATTCATACAAGCACAGTTTTCTATGCTCTAAGTGCTTTTTATCGAACATTCACACCCATTCATACTCCGATGGATGCATCAGAGAGCAACTTGGTATCTTGCCCATGCAGACAGGGATCGAACCACCAAGCTTCTAATTAGTAGGTGACCTGCTCTACCACCTGAGTTACACCAACCCCATTTGCTTATGTAATTGCCTATGCAAGCCTATGGCAACGACTTTTCAATCTGTTCCTCCAAAAACCCAACGTCACGTAGCTTAACTGTAGGCCAAATGCTGATCAGCTGACAGCTGTGCCAAAAAGGAGAGGGAGTGACTGCCTTTCCTGTTCTTAATTCACCAGAAACAGAAGAACTGTAATAATGGTTTGCAAAACACAAACACTATTGTTTTCAACACTCACGTTCACTCCAGCTTTGTATGTTACAGCTTTGCTTTGTAGGGAGGAAAGGCTGAGGTTTGCCAAATTACACAGGCACTGGACTGAAGATCAGTGGCAACAGGTCTGATGAACCCAATTATTTTTGGTTCAAATTCTCATCAGCGTTTACAGAGGAGGTCAGCAGAGATACTGATGGCTCAACACACTCACTGCTGTAAGACATAGTACAGGCGCTGTCATGGATTGGGCTGCTTTTCAGCCAGTGTTCTTGGAGACTTTGATCAACCATGCAGTACCATCTAGAAAGCATCTGATTGGCAACAGCTGAATTTCTCAGCATGGCAGTGATCCCAAAGGTGCTTACACCCAATATTCACCTTCAAATTCACTGAAGTTATGCAAAGTCTGATTGTGCCTTCTGTACTGTACAAGTCTGCAGCTAGTTCTCATTTTCCCAGTAAAATATAAAGAAATGGGGTGTGGCCTATGACTCCTGCACACTGCTGTACTTGCTACAGGATGGCAAAATGACACACGCACTCAACAACCCTGCACTTATGTAGCAATATTACCGAAGCAGAACCAGTTGAGTTGAGTTCTCTGTTAATAAGAGGTGTGTTACAAATGAGTTGCAACGTCATCTGTCTTCATTTATAAATTGGGTGGTCTGAGTTGGATTGTAATGGTTTGGAGACAGGTTGCCTCCTGCCAGGTGACCTTGTAATTTGTTACCTGTTGTTGTTCATTTGTCAGGATCTTCTGTCTTTTGAGCTGTTGGATATCAACATTGTCCAAGAGTTGGAGAGCGCCCCCACCAACACCCCTGCTGGTAAGAAGAGTTCCAATAGCATACACCTGTTAGCCACACCAAGAACATTGACCACTTACACTGGTCCTGGTTAAGAGACACGTGTCTACACTAAAAGCACGTCAGCTATATCAACAAAAAACAGTAAGATAAAATATTAATTTCTGTTGCACCACAAATACCAATGCCACGGTCAAACTCTAACATGCAAAAAAACAGCAGATTTCTGTTGGACACGGCGAGCACAGCGTCCTCTGAGCTAAAGAGCAGTGGCAGCATCTGTCCAACACAGTGACGGGGGCCATTCATGATTGTTCATAGAGAATGTTTCTTTGACCTCAATGTTTGTGGATCTCTGCCTTGACACGCAACACTGTTTGTGATTAGTATTAGGTGCTATGACCCTGATCGCATGGGTAAGCTGCTGACTTTTTAAAGTTATCTGAATTCAGTTAGACAAACCGCTTTCTGTGGCTTTGTGCAGTTCAGGTGCTAAACTGGTGTGCCTGCAGCCCAGAGCTGATTCACTGGAAACATTTAGAGTGTAATATATGACAAGTGAGGCTAGCAAGAACTGGAACATTTCAGTCTCCGCACTACAAACCAGTGTTTTCAGTTTCCAAATGCAGTGCTGTGACAAAGAACAGGTGACCAAACGTTTTGAAGTATTCCTCTCGTCGGTTTCAAAACCAGTGTAAATGTTATCTTTTGAAAAAACTGGCATTCTGTCTTTATTCTAGCAACCGGCTTTAAATGGTTTGCCACATGCTGTATCTTTCTTATACATATTTGAAATGGAACCCAGCTACTGGTACAAAGGCTGTGTTTTTGGTAGCAGACCTGCTGCTAACTGCAAGAGCTCAGTGAAAATCCTGTCTGTGTTCTTGTCCTCCTCCAGACATGACACCCTGCATGTCCCCTCTGTCTCAAGATGGCCCTCTGCTGGACAAGGGCAGCCCCTCCTTGGGTCTGATTCAGGAAGAGACTGAAGTCATCAATAGCATCATGGGTAATGGAGTCACAATCCTCCTCAGTGTTCTCCCAGTTTGTTTGAAGGTTCTGTTGAAAGCTTGGAGTGTAAACCACAAGTACTCCCTAAAGAAGCCACACCTGACTGACTTGATTCAGTTCCCTTGAAAAACCCTGTTTGGCTTCCCAGCATGCAGTGGGGTGAAGGTTTTCTTCTAAAAACTGTCGAGCTGTTCAAAGCCATGCAGTTAGCTCTCTGAATGAATATGTAGACCAGCAGCTGTCCTACTGATACAACTGTGTGTGTAGAAATGTGCACAGCTGTCTTGTTCAAAAATGAAATGGGCACATCTTGACATTTGTTGTCTCGCTGCTGGTCCTCAGATGTCCCCCATGGGGTAGGACCTGGAGCTGAAGGGGGCGGAGTCCCAGCTCAAGAGGAAGGGGAGAATGACATCAGTGGTACTCAGTTTGTTTGTGAGACTGTGATTCGCTCGATGACCCTGGAGGAGGCCCCTGATCACGTACCTCTGAGAGGATCCTGCCCAGGAACAGGAAAAGGTCAGTGAGACGCCATCGGGGCCCAACTTGTCCTTTTAAACGAATTACCATTTGTGTTTGGCCGAAACGTCCCCGTATCTATGTTAAAGCCTAAGCGTATCTTTAAACGTTGCCTTTGTCGTTTATCCAAAATAATCTATTCTGACTTGAACGTCTGCTTTAGTGTCAACAGTACACCAGACTGCAGCGTGGACTGCAGCGTGAGTGTACTGCTGCAGGTGTTTCACTGTGGTCCTCGTGTTTGCTTTCAGTGGTACGTCCAGCTGCTCATGGCGGCTCCTCCTCGCTGTCCTGTCTGAGTAAAACGGTGAAAATGGAGGAGAGTCCCGACAGCTGCTCTAGCAACTCCAAGAATCCCATGAAACCACTCGCTGGTCTCAAGGCTTCCATCCCTTCCCCACTGAAAGCCTCCCTGCCCACTCCAACGTCTGTGACCCTGAACGTGCTGCCTGGCCCGAGCTCAGCACCGGCCCCGCTTCACGCTTCAGCGGGACCTGCCACGCTGCCAGAACACACGGCCACAGGTGACAGACTTTTAAGTTGATATCTTGACTCAAGCAGCTTTTCTGTGAGAAAGAGCCGTTTGCACCAATGGGGAGGTCATTGTTGAATGTCAGTGGAATGAATGAGCGTTGACTATTTGCAGACTGTATATAATGTAGAGGCGGCATCTAATTTCAATGAAAATGTCACTGTATGACTGGACTAGATTCAAGCATTTAGTAGTGAGGTGTGATGCCACCCTTGGTTTGTACAGGAGCAGATTTGAAGCCCTGGGTTGCAGCTTATGGTCAGCTCAGTGTTTGGGAGGTCCTCTGGAAACTCTTTCAGCTAGCATTAGCAGGAGGAACGCTACTTTACCAGAAACCCCAACCAGCTGTGCTAACAGGGCAGCCAGCCGACATGTGCTGTGACAGCACAGTTGAGGATCTGTGTGGAACTCCTTCACCACAAACATAGGAGAACTTTCTCGAGAGAACAACTGTTTAGTCTTTAAATGGAAGGTCCACAAGATTTCGAGCACAACAGAAATGTCAGCTAATTCCAACGCTTCCCACTGTCTGTACGACTGGAGATTGATCCTTTTCTCTTTCTCCCTCATCCTCTGCTTTGATCCTTTGCTCATACCGAGGCTGCGATGTTTGTTGATGACTATGTGCTCTGGCTAGCTTTAGCCAGTTTGTCTCTTTGAGCTTCTGTGTCAGTGATTGAGCTTATGTATTCAATTCAGTTTTATTTACACGGCGCCAAATCACAACAGCATTTGCCTCAAGACTCTTTATATTGTAAAGTAGACCCTACAACAATACATACAGAGAAAAACCCAGCAATCATATGACCCCCTATGAGGAAGCTTTTTGGCGACAGTGGGGAGGAAAAACTCCCTTTTAACAGGAAGAAACCTCCAGCAAAACCAGGCTCAGGGAGGGGCGGGGCCATCTGCTGCGACCGGATGGGGAGAGAGGAGGAAGACAGGATAAAAGAGGTTTTAAGGGGCAGAGATTAATAATAACTAATGATTAAATGCAGAGAGGTGTATTAACACATAGTGAGTGAGAAAGGTGACTGAAGAAGAAATACTCAATGCATCATGGGAATCCCCCAGCAGCCTATTGCAGCATAACTAAGGGAGGATTCAGGGTCACCTGGTCCAGCCCTAACTATATGCTTTAGCAAAAAGGAAAGTTTTAAGCCTAATCTTAAAAGTAGAGATAGT
>VUQG01036633.1:0-15149 GCA_015106755.1 Etia nguti
ATCTACCTAAATTAAGCTCTTTTTACAAAAAAATAATTAAATCTTGCATTACATCAACTTTGGTGTTGACGCACTATGGTTGTGACACACAGTTTTATCAGAAAGGTATGCCATAAATGAAATAAAAAAAAAAAAAATTATCACAGCTGTGACCTCATGGCATGTGTATCAAACAGGAAGTGGTAAAGGGGTCCTCAGAGTGTAAGCTACCCACAATAATTCCTGATTTTTTTTTTTGTACTTTTAAAAAAATCTGATGGTGTTGACAAAAACTCTGGACACGATTTTAATCACTTAAAAAATATGTAAAAATAAATTTTCATTATCATATTATGATAGTATATAAGGTATTGACTTAAACACTTAGTGACGAGAGCCATGATGTTTAATTTTACATTACTTTTAATTTTTTTTCTGTATTTTAATATTAATAATAATAATAATAATAATGTATACTTTATTGATCCCCGTGGGGAAATTCCTCTCTGCATTTAACCCATTCACTCAGTGAAGCAGTGGGCTGCCATTGGGCGCCCGGGGAGCAGCGTGTAGGGACAGTACCTTGCTCAGGGGTACCTCAGGGTAGCCGTTCAGGGGAATCGAACCCCTGACCTTCTGATCACGGGGCCAATGGATTTCTGCTTCTGGACAATGGATTTTTAAGGTACTGGTAATGTATTGCACCATTTAAAATAAATATATATGTATAAAAAATGACAACAAATCATACTTTTGTTGTATAAACATTGCCTTGGTTTGTCTTTTAGTCAGTTGGGTTAACACTTGTATGCATATTGTTAACCCCAAAATTGGGTTTTATCTGACGGACATGTTTTGTCCCTTATCTCAAGAATCACTGTTTCACATCAAGCCTCCATAGAGACATTTTGTGAAAATTTGGTGCCAGAGGACACAAGCCACGACGTTCAATCACTCACTCGCTTCAAGGGAAAATCAGGAGCATGTGGATCATTTGCTTCAATCAGTCAGTCTGTGAGGAATTTGTGCTGGCTCATACCTGACACAGAAAGGAAATCATCCACAGAGGTGATGTCATCCACAGCCTCAGTCAAGATGCGCACTTGTTTCTCCCACTGATCTTTGAAAACGTCCATGTTGTCCTGAGCCACCTTGCTTTGGGGGCGGGCAGCCAGAGTGAGTGCAGCATTGATGACCTGACACGGGACAAGAGGTAAAGACAGAAACATTTGCAGTAGCGTAGGTGTACATGTGTGCGTTTAAAATGAAGTCTCAAAGACATTTCTGCACATCTGTGAGTCGCTTCAGGAGAAAAGACATCTGGACTAGTTTATATATAAGATATATAAGAACATACAGCAGGTTGGCGGCATGATGAAACAAAGTCTGGCTATCATGTCAAGACACTGTGAGGTGAACAGTGTGGCAGCAGTAGCACAGTAGCTGAGTCCTATGCTCTTTCTTGTAGTCATTAAGGTTTTCAGTCTATGCTGTGGCCTGCTAGTAGCAGCTACAGCTACAGACTAAAAAAAATCTCCAGGACTTAACAACCAAACGTTTGCCACATTTGCTGTGAGATAAGAAAAAAAATATGGCTGAAATATATCGTTATTAACATAAATGTAATAAATGATGCAGAATCTTTTACAGCTTAAAGAAAGCATATGACCTTGATATGTGCAAGGTAAAACATTCAGCTTTAGGACAAAGAAAAAAATAAGATCAACACTTCACAGGGATACAGGGATGGTAAAAATAATGCCGGCCTTATCGTGTACTTTGAAATGCCAATAGACAATATTTTAGCTACCCGAGGGGAGTAGCAATAGCTCCTTTGGAAAATGAAAGTGCTCTCCTCTTCCTGCTTTTGTTGCACAGTCAAACCCTCATTTTCCCGGGGGATTTCATACCCGGAGGCAGTTAGCAGAGTTAGTACCACCAATATATTGTTCAATAAACACTTACTGCATAATGAAAAGTTAAAGCAAATAACTTGGGCACTGCCACTTTAACAACAAGGACCAGTTTATTTATTTTTCGTGCCTTTGCTTTCTCACTTTGTGCTTTTTAGATTTACTTTTAGTGAAATGAATCTGATCTACATTATGATCTGAACACGGCAGTCACTGAGGCAGTGTGTGTGTGCGACTGCGTGTATTTGCACGTGTAAAGAATAACCAGTCTGTGTTAACTCTACTCGGAACAGATGGAAATACCTCTCTTTGTTGCGCCTCCTCTTTGTTCCCCCTACTCCAGTCACAAAGCCTATGTCTATTATGTTTTTTAATCTGTCTGTGTTCAGCTGTGCCAAGCAGTATCAGGGGACAGCGCCTCTCCAAGTTTTATAAGTTAGTTGGTCTCGGTAGGTACGGATAGCGGAGACTGCACATTAGATCATGAATCTTAAAATCAGCCTCCCTTCTCCATTTCTCATTCTCGTTACAATGTTTGGTCCTGTGTGGATAAGGCTTACTGTTAACCTTGGAAACAACCGATGGATTTCAACATCCTCCTTTGTTTCTTCCTGAGAAACAGCACTACAAGGTCCTCCTACACATTACTCATAGCTTTTCCTCCAAATCCGACAACTACGACCTCTTTTCTTTAACATTCCTAAATATTACACTTTCATAAATAAGTAAATAAATATATAAAATTCCCTTAAAAGAACATTTTGATTTGATCTTATGTTAAGAATTTGTATTTTATGTGATTTAGGTGTTTCAAAGTCCTCACCTGTGGACATAGGCTGTCGATTTGGGTGGCAGCCATTCGTACCAACTTCACGCCCTCTTCATTGTTGGAGATGGAGCATGCCAAGTTGGCCACCTGAATAAAACAAACACAAAAAAGAGACATTTCCGTTTTAATATCAAAACTGTTAGCACTGAGGGAAACAAAAAGAAAAAACGTTGTGCCTCTATCAAGCGGTCATGCTCCAAAAAGGATGTCTTCATATTTTCCAAGACTTTTGCTGTAGCAAATATTTCTGTGTGCTGGCCATAAATTCCTCTCTAAACCAGTTTCAATTTAAGTTTGAGGGCCACAAGTGGCAAAAAATTTTATTGTGTAGTTGAAGGTAGAATTCAACAGTCTGAATTAAAGCAACCAAGTTCCAAAATTATACTCCAGTACAGACTATTCTTTGTGTACAAAACTCCCTGCCTGTGTATTCTCTCCACAGCACAGCAAGGCATCAGTGAGAAACGAGGGGGGATTTTGTATTAAAAATACTGTAACTGTGATAAAATCCCACTTGATTTGTGTAATTGTGACTCATACTTGGTGTGTTGTAAAGTTAGAATGCAATTTTGAACAAAAAGCGGACAGAAGATTTTTTTCTCTACTGTCTGCAAATGAAAAGTAATGGTTTGTGTTTCGTTGTCCATATGAACATGAGTGTTAACCTATCGTTTAATATGCTAATAATCTGGGTTATCTTTGTATCATTATTTGTGCAACTGAAACATTTGTGTTTGTACTGTACACTAATTTCTTAGGTATGCCTGTTAATCTGCTTGTTAATACCAATCTCTAATAAGTCACGTCCCAGGAGCTCAATGTGTTTAGTCATTTAGACACGGTGAAGACAACCTGCAGGCTGGACCTACTGAAGTTCAAACCGAGCATCCGAATTGGGAAGAAAGGTGATTTAGTTGACTTTGAACACGGCATGGTTGTTACTGCCAGACAGGCTTGTCTGAGTTTTTCAGAAACTGCTGAGATCCTCTGCTGGGATTTTCCCGCACGACCATCTCTAGGGTTTACAGAAAATGATCCAAAAAAGAGAAAATATCCAGTGAGCGGCAGTTTGGAGAATGGCCAGTCTGTTTTGAGCTCATAGGAAGCCACCGGTGACTCAAATAACCCAAGGTATTCAAAAAAGAATCGCTCAGTGCACCACAAGTCAAACCTTGAAGCAGATGGGCTGCAGCTGCTGAAAACCACACCGGGTGCCATTCCTGTAAGCAAAGACAAGGAAACTGAGACTTCAGTTCCCACAGGTTCATAGAAGATTGGAAAAATGTTGACTGGACTGACGAGTCTCGATTTCTGCTGCAGCATTTGGATGATAGGGTCAGAATTTGGTGTAAACAATATGACAGAATGGATGCATCCTGCCTTGTATCAATGGTTCAGGCTGCTGGAGGAGTAATGGTGTGAGTGATATTTTCTGGGTACACTTTGGGCCTCTTAGTACCAAATAAGCATCGTTTAAATGCCACAGACTACTAGAGTATTGTTGCTGACCATGTCCATCCCTTTATGACCGCACGGTACCCACTCTTCTGATGGCTGCTTCCAGCAGGATAAATGTGCCATGTCACAAAGCTCAAATCATTTCAAACTGGTTTCCTGAATGTGACAGTGAGTCCACTGCACTTAAATGGCAGTCACCAGATCTCAATGCAACAGAGCACCTTTCGAGATGTGGTGGAACAGGAGATTCTCACCATCATGAACAGCCATAACATCTGCAGCAGCTGTGTGACGCTATCATATCAATATGGACCAAAATGTCTGAGGACCTTGTTGAATCTGTGCCATGAAAAATTAAGACAGATCTGAAGGCAAAAAGTGGAAAAAGGCAGGCACAACAAAGTAGCATTACCCGTCTTATTTTTAACTGCAGTAATGAGCTGGTATCAGATCACATTACAGGGGTTTCATTTTCATTTTTCTGCTGGACAGGCGGCATAATAGATTTGTAAATGAGCAGCAGCTGACATAATGCAGAATTTCTTTGTGTGTGGACATTTTCTTCTGGAAAATAATGGCACAGACATCTAAAGTATTACAGTAACATTACTATTTAGGGCATGTGCATCAGGCAGGTCTGTGATAGAGTAGAGTACTGCTGCACTGGCTGAACGTAGATACTAATATTAATTCAGATCCGAATGGCCAGGCTTATCAAATATGTATATGCAATTAGGATTTTCAGGTATAAAGCATGACTGGCATGCCTAAATCATTACGGCGCCTGGTGGTGGTGGAGAGAGGTGTTTTATTGTATAATTATGTTGCCAGATGGTTTTTATGTATGACACACCCCTTAGGTTGATTTATGTCTTTCTTTATATCAAGGCATAGTTTCTTGATAACATGCTTTCAGCTTGAATCCTTTATGGGAGACACACAGAGAGGCTTATCCAAGTTAACTTTTAAAGACTTTGTTGTTAAAAAGCTTCACTTTAAAAACTAAATTAGAAAATCCCATGCTTCTCTAGTTTTTAAACTAATTATAAGAGCTTGACAACATTTCAAGATTTTATATTTTGGTGTCTGCGTGCGATATTCCTATAAAATATCTAAAACCACCAAAGCAATTTTTTGTCTTTATGGCTATGAGGAACAGGGGCACAGTTTGTGCTAGTCCCATGTGAAGTCATCCACAATATCACTGTCTCTCACTGTTAATTTTCATAACTTTAAACCCAACACCATCTCTAAACAAATCAAATTTCGGCATGAGCCCAGGCTTTGAAACTGAGCTAAACAGACACATGCTGGTTGGCAGTAAAAGGTGCCAGTCTGCATTAGCACTTCTAGTACTCACATGTCACTGTTTGAGGCAAATTGAGGTAAATCAAATTTGTGTTAGAGGACTCTTGCTTAGAGCTCTGTCTCTTTACTCATGACAGCAATGAGCACATTGATGGATTATAGGCCTTTATGCGAATCAGAGTGTGTATGTGTTTAAAGCGATGTGTGTGTGTGTATGTGAGAGAGACAGACGAGGGGTGGGGGGGGTGAGTGAGAGCCTTCACTTTACATAAATGTGAAAGACGGTTTGCATATTTCAGGGCTACACAAATCATAAATGAATTTACCTGAGTTATGGCTCTAGCTAAATTTGCGTAACCTTTCTATATTTCTTATAATATTATAATATTTTTGAAAAATGTTTTTCTGTTTGCAAAGTACCTTTGAAATGTACAAGCTTATAGAAAATACTTCTACTGCTGTTAAAACGCCCTTTAGAGTTTCATTTTACCGCAGTGGACTAAAGCCATTCCCAGTTCCTGACTGAAAAATAAACACTTGCTATTGTGTTGGAAATTAAAATAATTTCTCTCATTAAACACATTAATATTAAAAATAAAATTGGAGTTAATGGACCTATTCCTCTCTGTCACATGATATTTTTTGGCTATACAGTCATACTTCTTGGTGCTTAACTGTTTATCCAGTTATCTTAAAAAACATTGGGAATTTTGTAAAACAGAACACAAGGACTTTAATACTTGATTAAAACTATATTTTACTGAAACAGTGTAGAGCGATCATGCTGCTGTGACACTTGCAGAATGTGGTTTAGCATTAGCACTGGTACCTATATTGCATTACTTCATTTCAGAATTTTATTGTTGACAGCATTGCAGGCTCAATCTCTGGGCGATCAGCTCATCATTGCAACTTCTTGCGATCGATCGCCAAACTCAGCAACTCAGCGACAAAGTCACAGAACAAAAACTGTGCACCAGGGGCTTCATGGCATGACCAAGCAGCTCTTGAAGATCTAATGTGTAGCTAGACCAGTACTTTTGTCCATATATTGTACTCACTAATCACGGGCACTGACTATTGAACTGTGCACTGAAAAACTCCTCTTTTGACAATTTTCCACTTTTCTTCAGCACATATTCGGAAAAGGTTTTACTTAATTTCATACATATATGTTTTATTTATCTTTGGATGGAGTTCTAACTGGTATTTGTGGATGCAGGGAACGCTGCGTTTGCTGACAATTGTTTTCAGAAGTGTTCTTGAGCCCATGCTGTGATTTCCACTACAAAATTGTGTCTGCTTTTAATGCAGTGCTGTCTGAGGGACCGAAGATCACAGTTATTCAGCACTGGTTATCTCTTCCAAACAGGAATTTTCTCTTTTAATGACATACTATTTTTACAGATGATTCTTAAATTCTTTACAATTTTACATCAGAAAATGAATTTTCTCAAGTAGTTTAAATATTTACCCACACTTTCATCCACAGAGTGGTGAATCTCTCCCCACCTGCACTTCTGAAAGACTCAGCCTCTCTGGGATCCTCTTTTCATACTCAGTCATGTTACTAATTAACACAATTTGTTGTGAAATGTTCCACCTGTCTGTTTCCTTTTGTAGCAATTAACAATTTTTTTTCAGTCTTTTATTGCCACTCTTCTAAATACAAAATGAACAACAAATTCTGAAAGGGGATTAAACTTAAAAAGTTACATAATATATGGCATTGTATTTTACACAGCCTTTCTGGAAACAGCAACATTTTTGCTGGCAAAGTGTTGACATGTCATTTGCTTTGTCTCTGCTAAGTAACAAGCTTTCAAGATATATAACCACGGTGCAGCACCTTTCCCATTCAGAGCTTTTTGTAATTATAGTATAAATGCAGCACCTAACCAGCAGAAAGCAAGTCTCTGCTCTCTGTCTTTATTTGCTTACATAGTTTCTTATCTCTTCTTCTACCCAGCTTTCTGAGTGCAGCGTTGGCCCTGTGTGTGGCAAAGGGGCAGAGGGCTTTCTAGAGGCTGGAAACATGCCTAACAAGCCCACTCCCACTCCCTCTTACCTAACACAGAGAGCCAGGTCAGGGTCAAAGCAACAAAATCCAGCCAATAATTGCTAATTGCAATTATCTAAGGAAGCATTTCTCCTTTGAGGATTTTTTTCCCCTATCAAGGGAGGGAAAAACCAAGACAGAAGGTTTGAGACTACACCATGCAAGCCTAATGCTGATACGGTCAAGGATGTTGGAACAGAATAGGCAATTCAAAGAGGCTTGTGTGGGAGTGCACATGCCTCTGTTTGTGTGTGTGTGTGTGTGTGTGTGTGTGTAGGAGAGAGAAAGGGAGCAATAGAGAGGGAGAGATCCCCGCTGAACGCCCATTCTTCATTTTAGCCTCGAACAAAGAACTATCGATTTTGTCCTTTTGCCCTGCCCTGGATAATCACTTCAATTCTAATTTGATGAAGGTTTCCATGGCACTTGGAGAGATAGACATTCTCATGTATGCTATCTAAATCACCTAAATGGAGCTCAGTAACTGGAAATAGCTCTGATAGTGTTAATTTTTTTTCAAGTTTTGGTTTTTTTTTTAAAAACATGAGCTTGTGGCGGTGGACTTCAATTCTATCGCCACAAAGTGATGAGGGCAATACAATAAATAACATCTCAGCAGTCTCTCTTTATTACCGAACTGACTGCATAGAATGCACATAATCAGTCACTCTTTGAGTAATCTCATGAATATCCTCTGTTGTATCTCTTTATATAATGTGCTTTCGAATCAATAACTTTTTTTTATTCCCCTTTAAAACAAAATCTTTAAAATTTCTTGGTAGAGTAGCTAGAAGAAGAAAGGTTAAAGAGCCCCAAAGCAGTTAACACTACACAAATAACCCTTATAGTTACTACTACGCTCAAAAAACAACTAGCAGAGCTGCCAACGCAAAACAGCTTTGCCTTGAGTCAAAGCAGGAAAACATCTTACAAAAGAGAAAAATAGCTTTCAGTTACTGTAGCAGTCAGTTACTGGATGTGATGTAAGATAGAAATACATTTTTTCTGTTAAAGTCAACTATCTGGCTGTTAACTAGTTGCAGGAATGGTATTTTTTTTTAAAGTTGGGGTCTATTATATGGTGGTCTGTTATATCCCTTTCACAGAACCACCATAACCTCCCCCTGCCTTTTATTGCCTCTTTAATACTTATGCAGACACATAAACACCGACATACACTCATACACAGTAAATAAATCAGTCTGTCAACATAGATGGAATAGAACATGCAACAGGGGAATACAAACTGCAGTGTGAAACAATTACAGGCCAGCTCTCACAGGAGCAATTCTATTTGTTATAGTCAGGAGCTGCCAACTCCCAGTTGTGTAAAGATTTTACATACTGTGTATGGACCAGAGGTGACATAAATGGGTTAAGGTGCATGACCCTAGATAACACAAGCTGTCAAGGTTGTGTGAGGTTCAAGTCTATGGGGGACATAAAGCAGCAGGAGTTTACGACCTGCTGTGAATGACTACAAACCACGCCTTTGAAAATCAATCCCTATTAAAGAGTGAAGTGCATATTGCCTCCGGAAGAATGCCCGCCGGGCTTGCAGCAACATCAAAATGAATGCCAGAACTTGTGGAATATTAAACAAGAAAAGTGTGAAATAACAAGAACAAAAGGAATAGATTTTTTTTCCAGCAAGTTCGGCATGATAATGGCTGTGATGTCTGTTTTATGCTTGGATCTCGTTCCAATTGAGCTGTTTCTCGATTGGCGGCCATCTCCTGCAAAAGTAATTAGTTCCTAATTAGGAAGCAAAAGAAAAAGGAATTTATATTTAAATGAAATAACAATACATACTTAATATTTAAAAAGCATATTTTTTTTAAAAAAACAGCAAAAGACTGGCAATGCTGTTTGCTAATCTGTATGAAGCGAATGCAGCTTCATCTTTGCAGGACTTTGATTACAGGCTGCTGTTAAATTTCTACCTCTGTTACCTTTTTTCCCCAACTCCCCATTCACCCTCGACTGAAAGACAAAGTGGACCTAAATTGCGAGTGACTCTAATGCACTTAGGAGCTCTCGCTACACTTCCTAACTCAGAATGGAAATGAGTCTAAGTCAGTGTTTACCAAGACAGTTCCACTAATGTGTGGCTGACTGGGATACAGTCTGCTCCACAGGCCCTCTACAGACCCTTTATTCAACATACCAATGTAGCCAGCCGGCAAAGATGCAGACACACGCGGCAACACATGAGCACATGAGTATCTCTTGTTAAATTCTTTGCCATAGTAGTTCTTCTTAATTGTAGGCTTCACTCACTCGAGAGCCATCAGGAATGACCCTAGGCTTAAGGATGGGAGATTCATACTGAGCATGCAAGATTACAATACTGATAAATCCCATGAAAACAATTTAAAGAAATATAAAGATGCCTTTCTGTAACGCAAACATGTAAAAAGTAGAAACTAGATAAATGTCAAATTAAAATTAAATTAGTTTCTGTTAAAAAAAAATGCTCTAATTTCTATGTATTACTGCAAGAACTGCCCCTAGTTGGCTCATGTTCTGTGCTCCTAAACTGTAACTAACCAAGGTTAAGGGATCCAAAATGACGCCTTGATAGGAACATAGAAGTTCAGTGACCTTGTTCCGTGCGGTCAATGAATCCTTAACAAAGCTGCTACTAGGTCAGCTCTAGCAATTGTACACATCTCCTTTGAGCCAACCTTTACAACATGAACACGTGTATGCGAGTCTGACTGAAGCGGAGACGTACATTGGGGCTACAGCGGAAGTCACGAGGCTTGTAGTACACTGATTATACTAATATACTATGACTTTCTTTGACTGAAAAAAAGGCTTCCACATTAATTACCCTGTAATGTGTTTAATGCGGCTCCTCGGCGTGTTAAGTGATTAAGCTCGTCTTTTGACAGCACTAATTTTAATTGAGTCCTGCAGTGTTCAGTTTCCGTCCTCTGTTTGCATTTATTGAGACGAGCATTTGGAGTAAAAGACCCTGCATTAATGTTTTGGTATTCCCATTTCATGGTCAATACTGCCTGCAGTGTGTATAGATCAAGTACTCATGAGGGTTTTATAAGAAAAACAAACATTTAAAAATTCTCTTTAATCTTACCTCAGGCCTGTTCTTTACAATGCTAATAAACCACAAGTTTGCTGAAACACAATTCTTTAATAGAAAGGTTCAAAAAACTCAATACTTCCCAAAAATAAGGCAAAAGTAAACATCCAATAAAGTACGGCTTTTAACAATTTTATGAAAAGCTCATATGTTCGCACAGTGTGTCTTTCACGTTTCAGCTCTAAATCTCACAGGCTTTGTTAGTCTCTGTGGAGTAAACGGAACAAATGAATCTCAATGAATCTCTTAATCTTTTTTTAAAAAAGCAGATTTTGTATAGTGTGCCGTCTAAAAGTCTTAGATCTAATGATAGAAATATATATATGTGTATAATGGTCTAAAACCAGATGAGATTTATATTGCTACAATTCAGTATGATTTGGTGGGTAATCATTCAGTCTTTTTTGCTAATAAGCTCCCAGCCACACTGAAGCAATACCAGCTCTCACTGCGACTTTCATATAGTCAGACTTGCAAACCTATTTCATATTTTTATCTTTTATAAAATGTGGCTAAATGTTAGGAATCCTATTTATCATGGATTTCTTAAGCATTTCTGTGATTCTGAAATGTTTTTAGAACTCTCAGAAGTCTGTATTTAACATAAATCAAAGTTTTTGTTGGCTCAGCGTTAGAAGTTGAGTATGAAAATGCCCCAATATGCAACTCCCAAGTGCCTATTTTGACCTGAACTTATGAAGAAGCAAAATCAAATGTTAGTTATAATATATATCCTTGAATCCTCCAGGAAACAGAGTAGCCTTCAGAATCACATCACAGTCTCCTTGACAACCATGACTGAGCTTGCATGAAAGGCTGACAGCGTGATTTACAGTGGTCGTTTCTCCGGAGCCACAGCCGGGGCTTGTGTATTCCTGCTAATGCTATGGCTCGCTTCTCGATAAATATGATAATTTGCTGCAGGCTCCTGGGGATGTGAACCAGCACTGCTAGCGGGGTGAGGTTAGAACTGACATGAGACAACAGCAGGGGTGGATGACAACACAGTAAGCACAGACACATGCACATGGCTATGTGTGTACACACTCAGACTAGTGGAAAACAGAAAACAGGCATCTGATGCAATACAAAAGAAGATGCTAACAGTCTGTTTGAAGCACTCTGTACGCTGCTTGTTTGATCCTTTATAAAATGCCAAGGACGACTGGCTTCCTCAGTGACCAAATACAGAGGCTTCAAAATATGATTTATTTACATGGAAATTGTAATCTAAATGAAGAAGGCCATAAGACGAGAGAATGGGCACCCAGAGATAAATATCCACAATATAAAATTTTATTGAGCTCAACAAGGGACACAGAGAGGTAATTGAAAGCAATATAAACAAATCAAATCATGTGTCTGCACATGCTGTAGATGAGTGCCTTACTGTATAGCTTCAGTCCTGGATATTGGATTATCTTGTTCACATTACTGTGAGTGACACAGCATTAAAGAAGGAAGGGAGAGGAGAACAAATGGCTGGCTCGCTTTGCCCTCGGCAGGGGGCAATTGCTCACACTTCTTGCTGGCCAAGGTGTCTTGCTGCTTTCCTGTGCTTAAGTCAGGGGGAGTAAAGGCTGGGTAGACCGATAGCTCTCGATTTTGCTTTGAGCATCCAGTGATGGGTTTTTGGGTGGTCGGTACCACCTATATAGTCAAAACGCTGTGTCTGCCAGGTAGTACAGTAGTTTGTTTGTCTTACAAAATCTTCTGCCTTTTGCTCCAGCTGGTACTGTAGCCACAGGGGTCAGACTGCCTCTCTCACACAGGTCCTCTCCATCCTTCTCCCCTCACGCCCAAAAAATACACAGCTAGGACTGTTTCAACTGAACTATTGATTTCTCTTTGCTTTCCCTCTCTCACCCACCCTCCCTTTCTGGGAGTGCTGGCCAAGCAGTTGGGTTTGGCACCAAAAACATAATTATGAAAATGGACCTCTGGGTTGTTTTAATCTGTCTGTACATTCCACAGTCCCTCTGCAACAGAAGCCATTTAAAACTGTTTCAGGGGAATTGAAATGTTTAACCTACTTCACTGTAAAGAACGGTAAACTTACTCGTAGCACAACATTGGTCGCTGTCTAAATCAGGTGTAACAGCTGCATTGCCACATTTAGCTGAAATTAGAAAGAAATAAATGTACCTATACTGTACTCACAGATGTCTAACTACCAAATCAACATGAGATTTTTTTGCTTGATAGTTTCTGTCACATAGCTATGACAAAATTCCTTGACTTAGACAGTAACTGCTGCTCTTTCCACAACTTACAAGTGAGTGACATCCTCAAATTCAGGCTCATTCTCTAGACACTGACTGCAGCTATTGACTACAGTAGCTGCAGTCTCTGAAGGGTTTTCTTGCCCAAAACATCAGTGTCATGTGTCATCGATTTCAGTATCAGGATCAAATTTAGTTACTAGATTAAACATCATAGATGTTGTCATTTTTTATTACCTAAAACTTTAGTTAAAGCCCGTGTTTGTGATATTTGAGAAGCTTGTGTGTAATCTACATAACCTTGGTCAAAGGCCTTTAATAGATCAGAGAATAGCATCCAATTTCATACAGAACTAGATTATCAGTTGATCCAAAGGATCTATAACAACATATTCCAATCTCAGACAGCAAGACCTTGACATTTCTCCATATCACACCCCTCTGCCTTCTCACATCTATCTAAGGCACAAGAAAAACATGATTAGTCCTGTTGGATAATAGATGCACGCAGAGGGAAAGGTCAGCGGTTGTCAGTCCTTAATGCCTCAACCTTTAGACTGGGGGATGGGCAAAGAGAGATGAAATACAAAAAACATTAGCAGTGAGGACAGGACTTGGTGACAATAATTACTCATTCTATATCATGCGCATGTAAAGCATGGTGGGGAAATGTAAATATCACAGCGCATGGGCCAGAAAAACCTCTACGTCCTTCCATGTGCTGCCAAAGAAAGTGAAAAACATACTGTTTGAGTGCTTAAATTAGAAATAAAAATAAAAATAAAAATAATATATATATACATATATATACATATACACATACATATACACATATACATACATATATATACACACACACAAAAAATAGATGTATCAGACAATCAGACAGACTTGATTTGAGCTACAGTATGTGGTGTGTTAGGCAGTCTAAATGTGCCACTGGAAATGTCACACTTATTCCTGTGCTTTTAAATTTATGCTTGTGTAATTTTCTCTCAGGTGAGAACAAAGAAGTGTGAAGACGTGAAAGGCCATGATGGCACTGGCTGTAAGGAGAATTAAGAGCACAATTAAACAGTCTACATCAAGATGGCCATTAGTCTTCCTTAACCTTTCAGGGTTTTAATAAATAAGACATAGTGTAGAATGCAGTGTGTATTGAGGCTGGTGATAGTTGAATAGTCTTATAAATACAGTTTCTATTTCACAGTACACTGTGTATTTCTTTTTTTTCTTTTTTCTTTTTTTAAGCAGTGATAAAGACCTGACATGACGACAGAGGGTAAATCAGAAAATGATAAAAACAACCTTTTTCTAGGAGCCATTTTGTCTTCAGGTAATTCCCTGGCACTTAAATTTCTGGTCACATTTGCGGGGGAAAAAATCACAATGTCAACATTTCATTTTTCATTTTATTACCTTAATGAAAAGAAGTTTTTGGAAAGAGGAGTGTTAGAGGAACTGGATATCTATGTCTGATTTACGTTTAATGTCTTAGCAGTTTTAAATTTAAAACTGTGATATCAGCAAATATTCCAAGAGAGGACATTCACCAAAATAATAAATGAATCTCAAGTCTGAGGACCAGTGGCCAGACAAAGTCAAATATGCAATCAGCACAACCCACTGATGCAATGACTTTAGCTAATTACTTAATTAAGGAGCAAGCATAACTTTTGCCCTGGATTGCCAATTAATGTGAACCCTGGAACCAAATGTGTTACAGGTACTTTTCTTACACAGCAATGGCAAACTATAAATTGTAAGTCCAATTCGTTTAGGATTGGTTTAATTAAGCTGTGGGAATTGAACACCGCTGCACCTATTGCTCCTTGAAGAGTAGCGTCTAGACATTACCACAGTAAATATTGCTCACCCACTACTCTTTCAACCTTGAAAATGCTCTTTTATATAAAGAACTCATTATAGCATGCTGCTGTCATCAACTACTTTTTGGAAATTGGTGCCTTATGACCAGCTGGGGTCCATGCAGTAACATTGCACTGCATTTTTTCAGCCACTGTATAACAAACAGCAGCAAGAGGGACGCACCTAAAAGGGCATATTCTCACTGTTGCTACTTCACAATGTGTTTAGACATTTAGCTTAAAAATCATGCTTTCTGTTTTGGCTTTGCAGAAGAGCTACACTACAAACTTTACTACAAGGGAATATTATTAACATGTAAACCAGTAAAGTTTTTACTGTTTTATATTCCTGTGAAATTATATTTTAGATCTGGTTTTATTGTGAAGCAATGTTTTATATTATATGT
>VUQG01036638.1:0-12952 GCA_015106755.1 Etia nguti
GGGGATCAATAAAGTATACATTATTATTATTATGATGAACATTTTTCCCAGCGTTGTGTTCACTAAATAAAGACGTAATGATGACACTGAGGGATTCATTAAGTATTTTAAAACCTTACCTCTCCAAAGACTTTGACTGCTCTGCATATTTTGGTTCAAACATCATTTGGAGCTCCTTAACAGACACAGAGCTGTTAAAATAATAAAGAATTTTTTTTTAGTTTAGGAAATGGTGCATTAATGCAGCTTACATATAAAATGCATTCTTTTTTTATTTTGTGTGACATGGTAGCTTACTCATATGGACTTGTCAGCTGACCTGCAATTCTCCTCTCCCCTTTGAAAATGAGAAATATAGGCCTTTGAAGTGTTTAACATAAAGTTTACCAAAGATGTCACCATAGCAACTTGAAGTGTTAAATACGTGAAGGAGAAGCCAGAAAGAATCTTCTTTGCTTTTCTTCTGTGTGTGTTTAGGAGTCTCAAGTTGCTCTCTGCAGGATTTGGCCCTTGTTGAAACAAAGTTGAGCTATCCCACAGGACACAAAGGTGATTTTGTCATATCATGTAAAGTTAGTCGAGTATATGTACCTGATTTAACCTCCTAGGACCTGGCGTCCACATACGTGGACATCACATTTTGGGCTGTCTAGACCAAAATACTAAATTTTGCTCTAAAGGGCCTGATATCCACTTACAAGGACATTATACTGCCAATGTCCTATCAAAATTTAAAACGAATGTCTTTATATGTGGATCTGATTTTTCTAAGAAACAAAAATCAAGTAAAAAAAAAAAAAAATCACGTAATTCGTTGTTTTTACATTCATCAGGTCCCAATCAGCCCAAATAGCAAAGAGAAATTAAAAATGCATGCCATGAAAGAGTTTGGGTCTTAGGAGGTTAATGAGTTTTCTTTTATGGTAACATAGCAGAAAATGTAACGACGTGTAACCAACACAAAGACGGGTAAAACTACAGGACATTAATCTAAACCAAAACACAGCATAAACAAAACCCTCGTGACATCACTTTTCAATAAATGCAAGTTAAGAGCATTTCTTTGTTTGTTATGTTTATTTAAAAACATCAATGCATTTTAATTAAAATAAGCAGTTAAATTCATGACGTAAATATATCAGCCATAAAGGCTAATTTTCATTTACAGTGTCTGGCAAGTTCATAGCATTTATAGATATATAAGAAAAAACAAGCATACATAGGCAAGAGACAGAAGGATGTGTAAGGTGAAGGAACATATTTACCATTTCACATTAGAATCACTTGTGAAGCCTCAAAACATATAAACAATCACAAACAAACCTGGTAATGAAAGTACTTACAATTACATTATGTCATGGTCCCCGTATCTCGCCGGCTGGCTCGGTGTTAGGCAACATGTTTAGTTTTGTTTTTGTTTTGTGCTCTTTCTCCTCTGTCTCTGATCTGCCTGGGCAGAGCTCATCACGGGCTCTTGCCACACACACAATCATCACACCTGCCGCTGATCTCCTGAAATCCTGAGCACTATTTAAAATGGTGGTTCTGTCCTACTTGTTGCTGGATCGTTGATAAGCCTACATTAGTCTGCCTGGTCAAGCAGTATCTAAATCAGTGTGTTTTCGAGTTTTTAAACAGATTTTCCCTGGACCTGTTCCTGTAACCCTGTGTGATTGTTCTTGAGAGCGACCGAGAGATGTGAGTGACTGACAAGGGGAGTGGATTCGGAGAAGTGTGACGTGTGTGTGGACATTCCCTTTCCCCCTGTCACGGACCCCTGGACCCCTCTTGCCCACAGTATATATTTCTGCACTTGGTGAAATTTGTAAATAAACGCACTTTCTCTTTGCAAGGAATTCCTGGTCTGCGTATGAGTCCATCTGAAAAACCTGACACATTACTTCTGATTATTACGTTTGATTGTCCAATAACTTTTTTTTTTTATAAATGTGGAGAAAGAAATAAAAGATGTCATGTTTTTAATTTTATGGTTATAGTAATATCGTTTTTCTGAAAGATATTATACAGCTTCCTGCAGTAAATACTCTGTTAGACATGCATTTGCTTTAGCAGATAAATATTTATATGATTGGAAAATAAACATAGTTCATATCTATACATGTTTTAAATTGTTGCTTTACTTCAAAGACACCACAGTAAATTTACATGTCTGGTCGAGCACCAGCTGAAACTGAAATAATCTGAAGCGGGGCTCGTTTCCCTCCTTGTAAAGAATAATGCAGCACAAAGGTATGTGGTCATGGTGCTCTTGTCATTGTGTTATATGTAATGTCATTGCTTTCTGTGCTATTTGATAATGTTGTTAGTACAAAGTTCCATGATTTTATGGTTTAATAAAAAAGATTATTGATCTCTGAACACTGAACGTTGAGACTGAAGGACTGAAAGAATGAGAAACATCTGAGTTGAGATGCTAAGTTGAATTTTTAAGTTTCTTTACAGTTTAAATATTTCACTTCAGGCTGAAAATGAAATTTTCTTCAGCAAACATCCTTATTCAGTATCACTTGAATGATGATGTTTAACAGTGTTTCCACAGAAGATCTGAAAGACTGTGCAAAGACCTCTTACTGTAACATGTTTATGATCTTTTATAAGCTGTAAATCCCAAAATAATGAATCTGTCCCTGAACGCTTCTCAGGAAACTGGTTCAAGACATGTTTCATTAAAAAACAAAAGGTTCACTGCCAGTGAAGATGTGGAAACTGAATCAGGTGGATGTTTTGATTTTTTTTAAACAGCCACTTACAGCAGGAAAAAGAAAGAATCCATTGTCACGAGAGTCCTGTGATCAAATCACACTGATTTTAGGTGTTTCCATCAGACTGACCAAAATTTACCTGTTGAAGATGGACTGAAAACCTGGGATATTGAAGCTAACACTTTGGCTGTTAAATGACGCTGATATTGATATTTTGGTGGCTAATTAATTCTTTTTTTGCTGTTATTTATTCATCCTTATGTTCCAGGGAAACAAATCAGTCTTCATTTTATGAGCTGTTTTAAACTCGTTAATCTCGAAAGCACAAATGCAATCACACAAAACCACAGCCACAAAACATTATTGCCTTAAACCATTATTGCTATTTGTCATCTTTTTACAAAACCAGTATCAGACGTTTTCATGAAAAATAGGGACACCCCAAACTCAAGTAGTTTCATGCAGGTGTAAAACAGTGTAGGGTCTCAGCTGGCTGGATCATAAAGGTCTCAGATACCTCCACAGGTAGAAAGGTTTACATATTGAAAAAACTAAAATGTGACATAAACGGGAGTCTAACTGCAGTGGAAGCAAAGTAGAATTTTTAAATCCAAGAAATCTGAACCCCCAAAGACACATCTGAGGAAGTGCTGCGTAATTAGAAGAGCAATAAGACAAAAGAAGAATTAATTCATAAACTAAACATTTAAAGACACCAAAAATAGAAAACCTGTAATGGTTTAATGATCTGACAACTCCTCGTTTGGTTTTTGTAAAGTTCAAAAACAATTTTAGATATTCTACCTGAACATAACAATAAAACTCAACAAAATAACACAATATATTTCTACTAGCTCAACTATTATGAGAGCTGTTTAACAGCAACACCCACTCACACTAATATGACTTAAGATTAGGTTTACCTTTGGATGGTGGGAATAAAAGAAAGTCAAATTATTCATCCAGCAATGAGGCTGACCAAAGAGGATAAACATGTAACTCACACCCTTCAAGGTTTTTAAGTGTGTTAGCTCTTAACTCTTCAAATTCAGGGGCTGTCTCAAGGAAATCTGATAACATAGCTCAACTAACAGTCACATGATGACCCTTGAACTCTTTAAACTCATTAAACACTAACTGTACAAATCTTTATATGTCAGATCATAACTCTTTGAATTTGCAGTTGGGAATTGATAAGAACTTATTGATATCAACTTATCAATTCTCGGTTGTGCTCTGAGAAACAGCACACATTTCCTTTCCCGTAAAAGAGCCTCAGTTTGATTCTGGAAGGAGACACAAACCCAGCCTCATTGGGTCACTCAAGTATACTTACGGGCAGTGTCAAGCCCAGATAAACAGGAAGCCTGCATCAAGGGTGCTGTTGTGATCCTTCTGGAAATAAGCAAACACTGAAGGTACCTTGCCTCCCAGTAGTGGTATCTAGTACTAGTGGCCATTAAAGAAGTGCAGCTGTGGTTCTCCTGTATCCCACTGGTCATCCTGCTGAAGGCACGTGGTTAACTTAAGAGCAGGTGTAAAAAAGTTATAGGGGAGCGTGAAAAAATTCCGTCAGACTTGGCAACAGGGTAGTTGATGATGATGATACATCAAACCTGTTTCCTCTTCTAAAGTCCTACTGTGTTCATCTAAGCGGTTGTGTTTTAAATGGGTTGTAATATTTTGTCTTTTTTTATTTACAGAAGCAAGTCATTAAAAATATTCAGTGGTCTTTTATTTCCACTATTCATGTGCAGCACATGTTTAAACTCATACTCCCCATCAGCTCTATAATAATAATAATAATAATAATAATAATATGAATATGAATATGAATATGAATATGAATATGAATATGAATATGAATATGAATATGAATATGAATATGAATATGAATAATACAATAAAATAAATGAATCTCTAAATTTAATAAAGTAACAAGAGGATCCTGTAGGGAGTCTATATCGCTCCTCTTGGCAAAGCAAATGTGTTTGACACAAAAAAAGCAGAAAAATAAATTTTTAAAAAACTCAGTTTAACTATTAACATTCACAGCCTTAAATATTTGGTGTCCTGGATACCAAATCTGTAAAAACATTTGTTCAGCTACTTTTACTTATAAAGATAAAACAACATTAAATCACTATCAGTGATTTGAACTATTGACATTTCTATTACAGACTTTGAGATTGTGTCTAAATGTCCAAAGGGTTTTCTTCTTCTTCATTCTACAAAGAACACAAAGACAATGTTGAACCATAAGACCAGAATCCAAACCCAGGATACACAGGTTCAATGAATGTTGTGTTGACTGTGTGGAGGTGGATCAGAGTGTCAGAGGAGACTCTGTAGAAGGACAGAGTCCCAGCAGGACAGTTCACATACACTGCTACTCTGTTAGAGATGGAGAATGAGGAGGGGGAGGAGAAGGAGATGGTTGTAACTTTGTTATTGTGCCAGTCTGAGTAACCAACAGTATCAGAGCAGCTCAGACTCCAGGACTGATCATTCTCTCCAAACCTGCAGTCAGTTCTGTGTCCTCTCCTTCCGATTCCTCTATAACTAAAGATATGTGGACTCTTCTTTTCAATTCAACCTCCCAGTAACAACAACCGGTCAGACCGTTTCTACACAGCAGCTGCCACCAACCAAATTTGTCTCGATGATCAGGATATGGTTGCTCCTCCTCCACAACTGTCACCTTCTTGTTGTCTTCAGAAAGTTTAAGGTTTGCGTTTACTGAGTTTGTGTCCAGTTTAAGTACATTGACATCTGATGGCAAGAAGAAAAAAAAGATTACAAGAGGGCACAGTTTTTATCTTAACCATCTAATGGCTTTATTCTATAATTACTGATATGCTGTCATGATGATGCTTTTGATTTAAATAGAAAGTTTCATATCATTAGTCAAACTTACACTTCCTCAGACCAGGTTTTAACCACTGTTCACCACTATGGTCCACCCTGGAGAACAACTTTCAACGCGTCTTAAATGTTAAACATGGACTGTGCAACATTTAATTTAATATAGTCATTTAAAAGTATTGCTTTGAGTTTTTAATTTATTAAAAAGAACAGATAAATGGACAGCTTTTATATTTGGGAAACTTTTCATAGCTCAAGAAAACAGAAGCTATCAGAAGACTTCACAAAGCCTTATATAAGATGAAAGGCTTCATCAAGCACTAGATAAAAGAGCTTATCGAGATAAACAGAATCCAAGGGAAATGACCAAATAACTGTCTAGATCTATGGTTGATTCAATAAGCTAAAAATGAAGATTGCTGCCTCTCCTCCTCCTCCGCCTGTGCTTCCTAGTATGTGTGACGCAAAATATGTTGATGACTCTACTCATTCACTGGGGATATTTGTCACTCAAGGGAAAATACTTTGTGTTCTATTGTCTTTCATTACCTGAGAGTTTCAAGTGTGGAGAGTGGGTCTTGCAGTCTAGCCGACAGCAGCCTCACTCCCGAGTCTCCTAGATGGTTGTAGCTCAGGTCCAACTCTGTCAGATGGTAGCGGTTGCACCTTATAGCTGAGGCCAAAGCAACACAACCTTCCGCTGTGATCATACAACCTGAGAGCCTGGTTTAGACAATATTAACACAAAATGCAAATATTAATAAAAATTAACTGACATAAACAGAAAACAGGCTTTAACTGATCCAAAATTAGCTGTAATCTGACCTGAGAATTTTCAGTTTGCAATATGGATTTTCCAGTCCAGTAAACCGCTGCTTCAGTCCTGAATCCTCCAGTTTGTTGTTACTCAGGTCAAGCTCAGTCAGTCTACAGGACTGGGAGAGGAGAACTGAGGACAAAGCTTCAGAGCTTCTTTCTGAGAGATTACAACAGCTGAGCCTGAGAAAGATTTAAGAATGAAAGCCAAAAAAAAATGGCTATTGCTCAGATAGTAGAATTGAATGTCCACTAATCACAGGATTAGTGGTTTGTGGTGAAGGGACGCCTGTGATGCCACCAGTCAGTGATAAAGTTAACGACAGACATACCCCTGCCATGGGTGGCAACCCCCGACCTTGACACACACCAACTACTCACAGATTCAGGGGAGAGGCAGAACAAATCTCACAGACATAGTATCAACACACCTACCCTGGAGAGACCACAGCCTAGGACAGGTAGTTGCGGTCACATCAGTGGGCCTCGTGTCACTAATTCACCACCAGCTCACCTCAAAGATCTACCGATTCCCCAACCACACCACATGGCTGCGGGAGCACTGCCTGCCCCAGCCCATGAGAGCGTGATTGCCCTTCACGACCTGCCCCTGTTACAGAGGAAGGAATTCAAAATACATGGCAGGCAAATAACTGATACTACATCGGACATTAGTTTTAACAGTATCTGCAAACAGATTGATGACGGTCGCAGGGAACAACACACAGATGACGACATAATTAGAGGAGTCCTACGCGTAATCAAGGGTGGAAACCTTAAAGACATGCTTGTTAACAAGGAAGATCTGACAGTTACAGAACTGAAAAGTTTTCTACAGTCCCATTTGAGAGAGAAAACCAGCACCGAGCTCTTTCAGGAGCTGATGTGTGCTAAACAACATGAGAACGAATCTCCACAGCAATTCCTGTATCGCATGATCGGACTGAAACAGAGAATAACATTCACATACAAGCAGGCAAGTTCAGTCATAAAGTATGATGCCTCTACACTCCAGGGCGTGTTGCTGAACGCAGTTTATCAAGGCATGGGAGAAAGGCACGAGGACCTCAGGGGGACTTGAAGCCGCTCCTTGCTGACCCCACTGTTTCTGATGAAGCTCTCTTAAGACAGGTTATCCAGACCACGATGGAGGAAAACGAGAGAAAACGCAGACTGGGGTGTAGCACCAGCCGGAAGTTCACCCAAGCCCACAGCACGGTTGCAGAGCCAGAGGGAATGACCGGCATTGTGAGCGAGACTAGAGTTAAAGGTAAAGACAATGTAATTCAGAGACTGAGTGCTCAGGTCAAGGCTCTAACGGAGGCACTGAGAAAGCTCACCGCTCCAGCCCTGGGGCCCGGGGCTGCCTGTCAAATTGTCCAACAGGGTGCCTCTGACAAAACCAAATCAGACAAAAAGACACAAAGATCATATGGGTGTCCACAGTGTGTAGCCCAAGCCAAGCCAAGCTGTAACTACTGCTTTTCTTGTGGAGTAGAAGGCCATCGTGCTATTGGCTGCTTGAAAAGGAATACGCAGTCGGGAAACGAGTGCCGGTCAGGGCTGAGGGGCAACCCCTGACCAACCCAAGGGACAAATCCCAGCCCCACGATGCCGCAGCACTAGAGTTAGGAAAGAGGGACAAGTCTATGAGCTTACAGACAAGTAACAAACCACCCCCACCTAAGAAAGTTGCCCCACTGATTGGCCGAAAATCCCTATTAAAATGTAGCAAGAACGGCTATGCAGTGACTGCCATGTTAGACACCGGGGCAAATGTGAGCATCATAGACCATGCCTGGAAGAACAAGTACCTCCCTGAACAAGAGATCCGCCCACTGAGTGAACTAATGGATGAGGAACTCAGTGTAACGGCTGTCACGGGGGAGGCAGTGCCATATGATGGTGGATGGAAGTGATGGTAAACCTGCAAGGCAACAATGATCCAGATCTATCCATTAGAGTCCCTTTACCAGTTAGTCAACTAGACTTAGAAAGACCGTTGGTTGGTTTTAATGTCATCCAAGAACTCATCAAAAGTAACAAGAGCAGACCCAAAGTCATGTCCATTCTAGTCAACTTGCTGACTGGTGCCCTAGAGATCAACAGTGCTAGGGCAGAGGCTATTGTAAGCTTCATACAGACCAAGCCACAAGTAGAACAGAATCACTGTAAAAGTGTGCAGGAAAGGAGCCACTATTAATCCTGGCCAAGTAGTGTATATTAGGTGTGGAGTATCTTTGGACACTAGCGACTCTAGCCCACTTGTGCTGTTTGAACCCAACGTAGATGACACGCCACTGTTGCCACTGAGTATAGGGGAAGGGCTAATGGAAATCCAGGAGGGTGAGAGACCCTTTGTGAAGGTACCTGTGTCCAACCACTCTACAGAGACGGTGGTCCTGCCCAGCTCCACGGTCCTAGGTACCATTGAAGCCATTGATGGAGTAATAGCAACAGGCAGCCCAAGCTGCGAGCACAGTCAAGCCCAGGGCAACACTGACCTGCCACCAAGCCCCATGAGTGACCCGCCCCCTGCTACTCTGTGGCACCCGCCAGCGGATGTTAGTCACCTAAGTGAGGAGCAACAGAGAACGGTGAAGCAAATGCTATTCGAGGAGTCAGGAGCCTTTGCCCGTGATGACAAAGACATAGGGTGTATTCCAAGCCTGCAAATGTCCATAAATCTAAAGGACAGCGTCCCAGTACAGCGGACATATGCCGCAGTGCCCAAACCCCTCTACAAAGAGGTTAAAGAATACATCCAAGATCTGCTTGCCAGAGGGTGGATTGTTAAGTCAAGGTCGCCGTATGCAGCGCCAGTCGTGTGCATCAGAAAAAAAGATGGAACATTGAGATTATGTATCGACTACAGACTCTTGCATCAGAAGACTGTACCAGACCGCCACCCATTACCTTGCATCCAGGACCTCATAGACACACTAGGAGGCCACAGCTGGTTCACCATCCTGGATCAGGGCAAAGGTATGTGGGGAGGTTGGTCTCAGCTGATGGTGTCAGGATTGACTGATAGACCCTCTGTCGCACCCACCCGTGTTGGCCTATCCAGACTTTGAACTCCCATTTGAACTCCACACAGATGCCTCTAAGGAGGGACTGGGTGCGGTGTTGTATCAGCGATAGGGCGGAAGAATGAGGGTTATCGCTTATGGCTCGAGAACTCTGTCCCCTGCTGAGAAAAACTATAACCTGCACTCAGGGAAACTGGAGTTTCTCGCCCTAAAGTGGGCGGTATGTGAGAAATTCAGGGATTACCTGTTTTACGCACCCCACTTCACAGTCTATACGGACAATAATCCCCTCACATACGTTATGACCACTGCAAAGCTGAATGCAGTGGACCACTGCTGGGTGGGTGAACTGGCAGATTTCAGGTTCGATGTCAAATACAGGCCGGGGAAGGTGAACATAGACGCGAATACATTCTCCTGGTTCCCACTCGACATTGACACCCACTAGTGCTGAAACATCTCCATGATGACCTGGGTCATATTGGGGCAGAGAGGGTCATTCACTTGGCACGGGACAGTTTTTACTGGCCTTTTATGAAGAGGGACATTGAGGCGTATGTGACCAGGAAATGCCCCTGCATTAAGCAAAAGAAACCAGTCAAGCACATCAGAGCCCCGATGGGATCCATCTCCACTTCTGCGCTGCTCAAACTGGTGTCCATGGATATGCACCTGGAAGCCAGTAGGGGAGGCTACAAGTATATCTTAATGTATACTTTATACTTTATTGATCCCCGTGTGGAAATTCCTCTCTGCATTTAACCCATTCACTCAGTGAAGCAGTGGGCTGCCATTGGGCGCCTGGGGAGCAGTGTGTAGGGACGGTACCTTGCTCAGGGGTACCTCAGGGTAGCCATTCAGGGGAATCGAACCCCTGACCTTCCGATCACGGGGCCAACACACTCTTAGTACTCATCGACCACTTCACCAGGGTTGCTCAGGCATACCCCACGAGATCATATGCCTCCATTATGGCCCTACGATGCCTGGCTGGAGTTGCTCGCTCGAGGACGACACCATATCACCCCCAGGGCAACACAGCCAAGCGATTTAACAGGACGCTGCTCCAAATGCTAAGGACACTGTAGGAGAGGGCGAAGAGCAACTGGAAGGAGCACCTACCCCAGATAGTGCATGCTTACAACTGTACCAGGCATGAGGCCACAGGCTTTTCACCCCACTACCCCATGTTTGGTCGACACCCCCACCTCCCAGCAGACCAAATTTTTGGCCTGTTAACCAGAGACCAACCTGAAACACCTCAGAGTTATGCCAAAAAGTGGGCTTCGTGAATGAAGGAGGCTTACCATATTGCAGCTGAGAACAGCCAGCATGCCAGTGCAAGGGGTAAGAAGTATTATGATCGTCACACACAGAACTCAATCACCCTCCAGCCTGGTGACAGGCTCCTGGTTCGTAACATGAGGGAGAGGGGAGGACCTGGAAAACTGAGACCTTACTGGGAGCAAACGGTGTATGTCGTCAAGGAACAAGTGAGTGACAGTCCCATTTACAAAGTATGTTCTGAGGCAGGTGGTGCTAAAACCCGCATACTTCACAGAAACCTCCTACACCTTGTGAATGATCTACCTGTCGACTTACCTGACCTGCGGAAGGGGCCACTGCCATCCGGAGGGGCTCGAAGGAAAAGGAGTGACCCTGCTGTGAGACATGACGGGATGGAGATGCCCGAAAGCAGTGACTCGGAAAACTCTGATAGTGAAGCACCCAGAGTGTAGTACTGACTCAGAGTATCACCACCGGCTCAGCATCAAACAGAGAATCTGAGACCAACATGTCAGTCCCAGAGAAATCCAGAAGGAGCCCAGAGGGTCCCTGGAAAACGAATATACACGCCAGGAGGTGATATGTCAGAGCGACCCAGAGGCACTTCTCCTGAAAGAGAAGTTGAACAAGAACAAGGAGAAAACCAAACTGCAGATGGCCCTTTTGCTGATCCAGGACAACTTGATGTGTGTCCAGTGTCCAGAGACAATGAACGAGAGTGACAAGGCTCGACCGGTGACTCCTCAGGAGGACACAGTTAGGAGATCCGCCAGGGACAGGAAACCCCCTCGGGTTCTCTCATACGAATCCCTGGGCCAGCCATCTTACCGAGCACACGGGTCACTTAACCCCGCTGGACTTTGTACAGTACAGGCCCTGCCAATCTGGGGGATGTCACCCCTCGCTGTGCCACACTACATCCCATACCAACCATTCCCCTGCACTGTCATGCCATACACAAACCCATATTCATACACCCACTGACAGAAGTACCTTCGCTCTGAGATACGAAGATCAAGAACTGTTTCTATGTGAGCGAGTTAAAATGTTAAGAAGTGTGAATTTTGTGTGTATTTTCTTTAAATGTCTGGAGCCATCTTTTTTTGTTTGGGAGCATGTGATCCACACAAATATGTGGTCACCATTGTGAGTTAAGTCGCATGATATACGGAGATTATTATGCATGTTTTATGTTGCTGGTTTATTAGTGTAACTTAAGTCCACAAAATCATGCAAGTTCTAATCTCCAGGGGAGTGTATAACACTTTGGACAGTAGGGGGCAGCAGAGCGCTTTGGGGACTGAGTTGGGTGCATAGCTGCCGTAAGCTTGCCATTCTGGTAGTGATGGGAATTCCGGCTCTTTTTAGAGAACCGGGTCTTTCGGCTCGGCTCACTAAAAAGAGCCGGATCTTTTGGCTCCCAACAGGCTCTTCAGGTTGTTTTGTTGCTTTAATTAATTTATTATCAACAACAACATGAAGTTATGCACAAAATGAATTACTAATGTAAAAAAAAACAACGTGTTTTTTAATTTATATATGTTTATTATATAAATATGCTTTTATTTATTCACTCCACATAAAATGTAAAAAATAAATTATAAAATACAAAAACTATTTACAATTCAACTTTTAACTATTTAAATTTTCTATTTTCTATTTACAATTCAACTTTTAACTATTTACATTTTCAGGGTTTTCCTTTTAAACAAATTTAAAGTTAAACAACACAAAACACTGCAAACCACAACACAATAAAATATAAATTAAAATATGAAAAAAAAGAAGATGCATGGTCTCTGTCATATAGGCCTGGGATGATTTTTTGGGAGTGTTTTCCTGCTTGGAATTGCATACATAGGATTCAGTGCATGAATAAACTTTCTGAATCCTTTAACATCCACAACTGAAAATAGTTGGAAATCAAGTGCAATCATTTTTGCCAGGTCTTTATCAGTTGAGTTCTGTCTTACTAGGGTCACAGACTTCTGCAAAAACTGTCTCATAGCGCTCTGGGTTGGTTTAGGTGGTTGTGGTGGTATACTGCAAGATGCTGTAGATGCAGCAGCAGCAGCAACAGTTGCAGTACACACACTGGCACCTTCGTTAATATCACACTCAGCTGACTGCGTTTTATCTTCCCATTGCACTGATGGGTGGACAGTTCTCAGGTGCCTGTGCAGGTTGTTTGTGGAGCGGCTCTATATTACATCCTTTCTTGCAGACTCT
>VUQG01036641.1:0-11724 GCA_015106755.1 Etia nguti
AATGACTCCAAGGTTCCTCACAGTGTTACTGGAGGCCAAGGTAATGCCATCCAGAGTAAGAATCTGGTTAGATACCATATTTCTAAGATTTTCAGGGCTGAATACAATAACCTCAGTTTTATCTGAATTAAGAAGCAGAAATTAGCAGAAGCAGAATTATCAGGCAAAATGTTCTTGGTTTGTTCAAATAATCCTGTCCGATACCACGTGAGAACAATAAATATATAATTTTCTGTTGTAACCCTCAAACTGAATGGTAATGTAACGATACTAATTCTTCACTTTTTCAAAAAACTAAAACATCAGTACGTCCTGCATGTTCCCGACGCAGGGGAAACAAATTCTGTCGGGGATACCTACTTTGGCACGACACCGGTGCTCTCTTTGTTGTCAAAGTGCGTGATGTTCCCACGTCGAGCTCTGAAGAGCTTATTGTCACTGTTTGAGGGCTGCTGGAGGTGTATAATGCAGCTTTGCTTTTTTCTAGACAGAACAAAAAAGCAGAAGACTTGGAGGAAAGCGAGTAAATCATTGGGCTCCCTCATGAATCCTAAAAATATAACTGTAAAGAACACACGGCAGACCCGTCCACATATTCATGCTTTTCAGCATTTTTTATTCTCCCCGGTTGCTGTTTTAACACTGGCTGCAGCTTTTCAGCTTTGCAGCTCGCAGCCACACATACACACCAACACCAACACCAACAACAACAACACTGCTGGACCTAGTTCAGCTTTTAAGCCGGTGAGGCGTGATTGCGGATGCCGCTCAGGTGCGTCCGCCTCCCCTGCAGCGGCACCTCAGACCACGCCCTGCCACAATAACCTGCTGCTCCTTTTAGCTGGTCCAGCCATCAGTAACACAAGGCAAAACTTTGCTTCCTGTTTAGTCTGAGCAGAAAATAGGTTATTTATGTCTCTGGGTCATCTTGTATTTCAAAGATGTGCTCCTGTTTGGCCTCAACCTAACTGGCTCTCAACCCAACACTTCTGTATATTCTTAACCCTTAACCAGCCATGCAACCTTTTTTATTCTTTTGAGAAAATCCAAACCTCCAGCTTAGGAGAACCTGAAACCATGTCTGAAGCGTGGTGGTGGAAACCTTCACTGCCTCTGGGACCGGACAGCTCATTGATTCATTTATGATTTCTGCACATGTCAAAGAGTGGTGAGGATAAGGCAGGTCCGTGGATCGTTCAGCAGGCTGCTCCTCCTCACTCTCAATACCTCCAAAAGCCATCAGTGTCTGTGGGATGTACGTACCTGTAATGTTATCGGCCCACGGTGACACAGAGCATGTGTTTGATGAAACTGTGTTGGTGTGTGCAGGTCCAGGTGTTCACAAACAGTCTCCAGATTCTTTAAATGTTCAGTTTCACAGCAGATCAGTCATCAGGACGATGCTTCTCATGTTTCCAGGTGACTTTGGTGTTTCCTGCCTGCTGATGGGATCGTGTGACCTGGCGACCACCTTCACAGGGACTCCCTACTACATGAGCCCAGAGGTGCTGAGCCACCAGGGCTACGACTGCAAATCTGACATCTGGTAACTTTTTAAAGGCCACCTATGCAGTGTTTTTATTAATATTTCTTTTTGACTGGCTGTCAATTTTGTATTTTCAAGATAGAATTAAAATAGTTGTTACTGGTTATTATAGTTGTTTTTATTTACAGCAGTAGTAATCAGGCCAATGATGTGTGTTGTAGGTCATGTTCTGAATGGCCCTGCCTTTGGAGCTTGTTTCCTTTTCTACTGGCCACACATTTCCAAAGCTTAACTTAATCTGAAAGTTTCTGGTCATTTGTGATGTTTCAGGTATTTCTTCAGTGTCGGATCATCTCCAGAATTTCTTCCACTGTCACTCACATTAATTCTGCTGAAACCGCTTCGGGGACGATCAGAATCTTTGGCCGGTTTGAAGTTTTTTTAAGGTTTTAAGACAGACGCTGAGGTGAGGAGTGTGGCTGCAGGCTGGCTGCTGTCTGTGTGGAAGCTCTGAGCCTCCTTCAGACAAAACATTTCCTTTGTCATTGTGAAACAAGATGAAAGGGATTCAGATAAAAAGCCCAGACCTCGGTTAAAGTGAATTTCACACCAGCTTTGTGCAGCTTCATTTTCCTCCGCTGTGATTGGTTCTGAGCTGGAGGCTGTACAGGTGCATCATGGGAAGGGCTGATGGAGGAACTCCTGCAGGTGGGGAACAGGAATTCATTTAGCTGCTGCTGCTGCAGGAAGGAAAGCGAATCAGCTGCAGTTCATCTTCTGTAATCAGTGGATTCTGAGATTTTCCTGCAGATGGAGATTTTACCCACAGATCCGATTTTCATGTTTTATATCTGAGGAGGAGTGGAGGGGAGCAGTGCAGGCTGCAGTATAATGAGGAAATGATGTTGAACAGGACATTAGTGTAAATCACACCACACATTGTAAATCCTGATATTTTTGTCATCCAGGTTGCTTGGCACAGTTGGCGCACATTTAAGTTTTAGGAGGATAAAGGCGTGTGTTTATTGTCCCTCATGGTGACTCTCCGGTCTGAAGCGGTCCCTGAAGAAGGCGGTTTGTTCCAGAGATTGAAGCCGTGGCCACAGATGTTTGTGCAACTTTCAAATTGAATCTGTGACGCAGCTGACTGAGTTTAACATGCAGAAACGCCTCTGCCATGATCCAGTGAGGACCAGATGAGTCTGAGCTCGCTTGTATCCTTGACGGCAGAGAAATAATGAAAGAGAGCTGATAACAGCAGGCGGGACAGCGACTCAAACATGCGTTCAGGCGACATGTGGAGTGCAGAGGTGGCCTGACAGAGTGAAAGATGAGATAGAGAGAGCTGCTCCGTGTGCACAAAACAATGAAGTTAACGTGGGACTAAAGTTTCCAGTTAGAGTTCAGGACGACTGAAAGATGCCAATCTGTTCCTCTTTTATTGTGATGTGTGAGGTAATCATATGTAATCATATGTGTTCAGTGAGTGATCAGTGCAGGAAATGAGGAAGAATATCTGTTAAGTACCAGACAGTGCTCTAAACGAATCACATGACCTTTTTCAGTAACGTTACTGCACTAAATTCAGTAATCACATTACAGTTACAATTATATAATTACTCATGTTACAAAGGCTCTTCAGGTATCTGCACGCTGGGTGGACAGAAATGGTAAAAAATAACCATGCTTTTTTTCTTCCTGCGCTACAATCAGCTGATTTCAGGTCTGCGCTGGGTGGAGGAGAACTGTGGAGCGATGACCTTACTGTTATATTTACTGTGCAAAAGCACAGACACAAAGCCAGGCACGAACCCAGAGTGGTGTTAAAGCTACCAGCAGGTAACAAAGGCAGCGATGAGGAGTCAGCCTCCATTTCCACCTGTTTGTGTGTCCACAGTTGAATCACCGTGGCGCTCTGACACGTCTTTGGATCGGTTTTCATCTTCGCTTTGTGTTTCTACGTAAATACTAAGAGAAAGATCGTATGTGTCATCGTTAGGATAGGGATTTGTGTTGGTGTGTGGAATTTGTTCCTGTAACTGTTAATTATGTAGCAATGCATTTATGGTCATTTTCCGGAGAGGAGCTGAGTAAACAGCCGTCTACAGGGTGTTATTGAACATACAGTGATCCCTCACACCAAGACCACTTAGTGTTTATTACCGAAGTCAGTGTAACTTTTAACTCGAATAACTTTAACTAAACAGGTACTGAAACATAAAAATATTTACAAGAATATTCTTATGCAAATTTTTAATGAAGTCTCTGTTATTCAGTATTCCTCAAATCATCAATATTATTCTCAGTCTCATGTTTTCAGTTACATTGCATTTATACAGCACCAAATCACAGCAACAGTCGCCTCGAGACACTTCATATTGTAAGATAAAGACCCTGCAATAACACAAAGAAAACAGTGACAACCCCAACAATCATATGACCCTGTATGACCAAGTGCTTTGGTGACAGTGGGAAGGAAAAACTCCCTTTTAACAGGAAGAAACCTCCGGCAGAACCAGACTAAGGGAGGGGCGGGGCCATCTGCTGTGACTGACTGGGGTGAGAGAAGGAAGACAGGATAAAGTGGGAGAGAGCCAGAGATTAATAATAACTAATGATTAAATTACATTTTCCTCTTCAAACACGGGAGATCCAATCAAATACATATATATAAATCTCCGTTCCACACTTAATGCTATTTGATCAGCTGCGTAATTTAACTCAGACACAGATTTCTACACCACAAAATGCTGCCTGTTTTAAAAAAGTACTGGTGACCACCAGTGCTTCCCCTCAGCCTCGTGGTAAACACACCTATGGTACCAATTCTAAAATTCTACCTGGCCTAGTCCTGAGGTTTTTCAGAAAACTTGACCTCTGACCTTGAAGTCGATGCCCCTGTGCTGTCAATTTGAAAATCCTACATGATTTCATTCTCCAGTTCAACCCAGCGGGTTGGCGACAATACCCCACCAGTAAACACTATAAACATTATAAATATTAATAAATAAACATTATAAACACATATTTAGCAGTAGACAGTAGATTTCTACACATCGCATTTAGAAAAGTGTCTGCTTTGAAGTTTTTTCTGCTTCCCTGCAGCACATCAAACTTCTTTTATCCACATCTGCATATCTCCGCACAGAGAAGGAAGCAGCTCTTTTCTTTTTACTGAAGTCAACAGCAGGCTTTGAGCCTCCTGACATTTTAAATCTGCTTCGTTTCTCTTTTATTTCTTTACTCAGACACACCGGTACTCAGAAGCTTAATGAAGAGTCAGAAAGGAAATGATCCGGCTCATGCCGCTGTACGTAGTGCCATCCCTAATGCTGGAAGTGGAAGTGAATTTGTTTGTGCTGTAGACGCTTTTAAGATGAAGCGCTAAAAATTAGAGGTGGAAATACATTTTATCCCCACCAGAGGTGGACTTCCTCGATGTCTGTGGGGATTGAGTCACTTTTGAAACCAGCCAAGTGGACATTAGAGGAAGTGCAGGCTTTGGCACTCCCACACTGGGTTCTTGATCATAAACATAAAGACAAAATTTCTGTTTGTTTCCCTTTGTTAAAACCACAGAGTGAAACCAAACACTCGCCTGGCAGCCTGTTAATGAAACAAACTGCAGGATTCAGATCAGACGGCCTCTTCGGGATGAATGGAGGAGGGCGGTACGCAGCGGCGGCGGCAGCAGCAGCTGCTCCGAGGTCTGATTAAACTGCAGCGAAGCCTCTCAGCTTCAGCGTGCGTTCACACTCTGACGCTCACGTCTCTGATAAACTCTTTGTCCTGTCGTCAGGTCCTGATTAAAGCCAACATGCATTTTTTTCTTCCTCAAACTGTATTCAGTCTGTGTGCAGTTTACAGCAACAGCGTTGCAGTGGTTGGACGTGACTGGACATTAACAATGACTCCAGCAGATTTGGGACAAACTGCTCTTAGGAGCAGCAGAGATGATTAGCAACAGCTCAGTTATGAAAAAGAAGCAAAATCTCCCATCCTTTCTTTTTCATCCTCTCTGTCCTGCTTCATGTTCTGCGATCTCCTCTTTAATTAGCTCCATCTGTATGAAAGACACCCAAACCATCAGCTCGGCTTTCTGTCTGTAATTATCCCCATGAACAAACACAAGCTTTATCTTTCAGTTATTACTAATTTGCTCAATTTTTATGTTTCAGTATCAATGCGTTAACACACGTCTGGGTTTTTATTTGCTAATTATGGATTTACTCTGCTTGTCACAAATAATTCAGGATCTGATGATAACTGTCTCGTTAACGGTCCAATGTTTGCTGAGAAATGACAAAGAAGTGATCCTCCAGGCCTCTGGAGACAATAGTATCAGTGATATCAATGGCTGAGCCAATGAAAAGGTCAGGGCTAAATATAATCATGATCTCTCTTTTCTTAAATTGTTTCACTTACTCCAACATCAGCAATCAGGTTGAGAGGGCACAAGGAGGTGGTATAGAGTTCACAGTGCAGAGGTAATGCTTTAGCAGTGTGTGTGTGCTTTACCCCCATGAGTACCCACTGCCCTGTTACCCAAGTTCCTGTTAAAGTTTCAACACTGACTCTGCCAAAATTTTCCTGACAGCAAAAATGTGTCCAAGTTATACTGCCCTACAGTGTAACTTGGTTTTCCTAATACGAAGAACATTTCATTTTGTTGCTGTATAGATACCTGGTGTAGGTTGGGCCATACCTGTGATATAGGTGCTGTCCTGTTGTGAGAATGAATTCATTGATGTATGTTATTGACATAGAAGTTTAAAGATAATTTTAAGTTAAATGTTTGTAGTACTATTGCCATGAACTGGCTGTGTGCAGGCAGGTGAGGACCCAAACACAAAACTCACGGAAACAGAACTGAACTCAAAAGTCACTGCTTTATTGCAGGCTCAACGACGATACAGAATATAACACTAGACTGGGAATGATAAACTGAGACACGAGGAAACACAGGGAAAATCACACAGCTTCAGGGATGAGACATTGACGACGCAACACTAATCACAGAGAACACAGGGCTTAAATACAAAAGGCAATAACAAGGAAATGAGACACGCAAGGGGAGCACGGCTGGGAGCAGTCAAACCTGATGAGACTGAGGGAAGCAAAACAGAATACATTAACCTGAGACACGGACCTTCAAAGTAAAACAGGAAACGCACAGACAGAACTTACAGATGCAGACTCAGGGGAAACACGGAGACACAGAACAGAAGGACCTCAAAATATAACCAAAACCCAAAAGAACATGAAAACAAGAATTAACCTTGACACATGTATAGCAAACATGTTAGATAGCAGTTTAACAGATATAATAGAATAAATAATTATTAAAATGAAATAATTATATTTGTTTATTATAAGCTAACTAAATACACTCAACATGAAATAAAAAGTTTAAATGTAAACAAACATTTTGTGTTATACTGACATGAGACAGATGTAAAAATGTCAGGTAACATAGAAAGGTTGTGCAGTTATAAAACAGAAGATTAAGGGTGACTAAACATATCTCTATTGAGTGCGAACGATCTACATATTTGTTTCATGTTAATCCAGCAGGTTATTTTTTTCAGTGTGTGTTTGGCACGGTCCTGAATAGTGAGGCTTTTATTTTGGCGGTCTGTTTCTGAGCCACTGATGCTGATGTTTGTTCATAACAAGAAGCTCAATGACAAGAAAGCCCACCGCGCACACACACACACACGCAGCAGTAACCGTGCAGTAATCATGGTTCGTCAGAGACCACGCCCCTCCCTGGTTATATTCCAGTTTATTCTGACACAGTTGCAGGCGTCAGCTCGGCCATCACGGCTCTGTCATGAAGAGATGAGGAACTGACACATGGTTGTGCTTTTTGTTAAATTAATGTGTAGATGTAACACAGAATTAGTTGTTATTTTTTCAAACAAACATATAAGCATATTTCAAACAGGCTCGAACTGCTTGCAAATTTCATAAAACGTCAAATAGTACAAATGGCTGCCATGCTTTAGGATTATATTCATACAGCTGCTCTAACAACCAGTATTTCTTGCCGATGCTCTCCAGGAAAGCATAACCATGAGTGCACTGAGGTCTGAGGAAGCCTGCAGAGATGAGCATGAGCCAGAAGTCAAATGGCACAACAGAAGGTGAAAGACTGACTCTGACTCCAAACCCGGGCTGTGGATGTTTGCTTTCATGACCTCGTGTGAAGCTCCAACACGTCTGAAGTTTCAAATGCAACGATTTGACTATTAAATTGAAGAAACCTTCGTCACTTTCTGCCGCTAATTACCTCCTGCTCATCATCCGCTGTGATCTGTTCCTCTCTAATTACGACAGCTGACCTCCGACTGATGTCAGCGCTGCGTGTGTCTGCGCTCGTTTCACTCGTGTTGTCGGGACTTTGTTTGCAGCCACATGGGGGGCTGAATGAGACTCGTTAGATTTAAAAGTGACGCTGTTCTGAGGGAAGCACTGATTGATTTATAAAGAGCTTCACACTTTCAAAGACTTAACAATATAATAACAATAATAACAATAACAATACACTCAACAAACCCGACAAAAATCCCTGAGAGAGCCGAGAGTTCGTGGTTTAGAGGCACATCTGTGTTCCTCACCCGTGGTCATGAGCTGTGTCACAGGTGGATGTGACTGAGTTTCCGCTGCAGGGTGTCCGGGCTCAGCTTTAGCGATGGAGTGAGGAGCTTGGACGGTCCGCAGGGATGAGAGTCTCTGATCCAGACAGCTGAGGCAGTTCAAGAGTCTGACTGGGTTGCCTCGTTCACGCCATAGCCGGAGGTTTTCCAGACATGCCTGGGTGGTAGGAATACTTAAGAATTATCTGCTGATCGTGGGATTGCTCAGGAAGAACTGGAAGGGGAAGATGACGTCTGGAACATGAGATAAGTGGGATAAACTCTACTGCAGTTTCAGCCACTTGATGTTCTTTCTAATATTCTTTAATTTTCCCCATCTTGTTGTTTTGAAACTCGAGAAGCGAGGTGTTTAATCTCATATGACCTCAGTGACTTGTCATTCTTTGTCCCGTCTTCCTCCCTTCTCAAATCCTGATGGCTGCTCCTCCCTGGGCCTGGTTCTGCCGGAGGTTTCTTCTCATTAAAATGACGTTTTTCCTTCCCACTGTCTCCAAAGCACTTGCTCATCTGATTGTTAGCATTTTCTCTGTTCTCTCTGTGTTATTGTTGTCTCTGCCCTACAATATAAAGTGCCTCGAGGAAACTGATTTGGAGCTATATAAATAAAATAAAATTGAATTGAATTGAAAGGTGGCCACAGCCTAAAGCACACCCTGATTTTTGATGGTTTTTTAATCTAACAGCGACCACAAACTACAAAATCATGCTGTATTCAAAGGGATTTGAAACTAGCAGCTGAGAACATAAACTCACCAGGAAAGTGTTTACTGAGATCAGTAAACACTCGTCTATATAACCAGACTTCTAACAGCCCCCTGGTGGCCATTAAAAACACTGCAGGTTTTAGGCGTTTTTGGAGTGTCTTCAGGAATCTTTGTCCATCTGTTCTGCACAGTCTGTGCTCCAGCTTGTATGTGGGGAAAGGTTAAATGTCCAACATTTAATCCCACCCACCCTGATTTTATTGGTTTGGTTAGAATATGAAGTAAACTAGTTGAAGTAAATCCATCTCCATCCATTTTCTCCTGCTTATCCAATTCAGGGTTGCACGGACATGGAGTCTATCACAGCAGAGGTCGCGTTCAGGGACCTCTGCTGGTGCATTTTAATGCAACTATCTGACCGATAAAGTTGTAGGTGTGTGGTTAATTGTTCTAACAGACTCTCCAAGCAGTCTGTGTTCCAGTTTTGTTTTTGTTTTTAATCAGTGCTGATCAATAATGAGCAGGTATCTGTGTCTGTGCCCTCGCTGTTTGTCTGTGTCACTGTGAGCCAGCAGGAACACGTTTCCAAACCAGCTGATGTTTCTGTGCTGCAGGGCTCTGGGCTGCCTCCTCTACGAGATGTGCTGCCTGACTCATGCCTTCCAGGGTCCAAACTTCCTGTCGGTGGTGATGAAGATCGTGGAGGGAGACACCCCAGTGCTGCCCGCCGTCTACTCTCCAGATCTGAACTCTGTCATGCGGAGGTGAGGAGGACGTCAGGCTAACTGCTCGGTGAAGTCTCCCTGGGTGTTTTCGGTCAGACGGCTCACGTTAATATGCAAATACGGGGCTGTCTGTAGGTCTTGGGCTTCCCTTCGGTTCCCTAAAAGTAAAGTCTCATTTGGTAAAAGAAGTTTTGGTCCACAGATCATCACTGGGACAGAGAGAGCACCCGTCTCCTCTTATCCTAGGATCCTCCTCTGTCAGGTGTTAGGAATTTACCTGAGTGTGTCACTGACTCTGAGCTCAGATTAATCAGCTGCTGTTTGTCTCTGTGTGAACCAGCATGCTGCAGAAACAACCAAGATCCAGACCAACGGCGGCTGAGATCCTCAAGAGCAGATTCATGGAGGAGAACATGCAGGTTGGATTCTTTAGTTAAGCATTTCCTCAGCACCAGGTGAGCCCCAGGTTATCTGAGCAGACGTGAGCCTCCCACCCACTGTGTCATTTTAACAACACCTGTCTCCCTCCCTTCAGCCCCAACTGGCAGACGGCTGCCCCTCCCTGAGCCCGGTTCTGCTGGAGGTTTTTTCCTGTTAAAAGGGATTTTTTCCTTCCCACTGTCACCAAGTGCTTGTTCATAGGGGGTCATATGACTGTTGTATTGTAGGGTCTTTATCTTACAATTTCAAGCACCGTGAGGTGACTGTTGTTGTGTTTTGGTGCCAGATAAATAAAATTTAATTGAATTAAACTAAAATAATAATAATAATTAATATTATACCAGTGAAATTCTAAGAAGCATCAGTTTAATCCAAAAAAAGCTGTAGAAATAAAATTAATACAGCTTTATATAAAACTTATAAAGCATAAATCAAACAGAATAAGCGTTTACAAGTTAAACGGGAACATTTTTAAATGTGTTGGTCTCTAGCTCCCGAGGTTTGGACATGAAAAGGTGAAAGAGCTTCAGCGGCATGTCGGAGGAACCACCGAGGCCTGAAACAAGCTTCAAATCCACAGAGAAACTGGAAACGTCACTTTGATTTTTCAGACATGCTTGCTGGGAGTTTCCTGCAAAGGGGAAATGTCTGTAGAGAAATCATCAGTTAATTAATCACTTAAGTGGTTATCTTAAATGAGCCCAGGATGCTGCTGAAATATCAGACCACAAACACACAAACACATTTTTCTTCAGCCGCAGCAAACGTGCTCCCGTGCAGTCTTCCAAAACCACTACTGCATGGTGCTCAACATGCACGACCCGGCATGTTAGGCGAATGCTGATTGGCTGAGAAGTGGGCCGAAACAGTGGGTGACAGCAGAGTTCACTGGGAATGGAAGAAGTGGGAAAAACCATCAAAGATTACACAAAATTCAGCATGAAAGCAGAGACAGCAGCTGCAGTGACACTTTTCATTCTCTTCAACGCTCGCTTTTCCTTCAGCTCTCCTATGTGGCCACAGACCGGCTGTACCACATGGTTTTGACACCACCCCCATCGATAACATACGGAGCCCCGCAAGGGACATTGGAGAAAAAAAATAAAGATGAACTTGTGCGAGATCTTGCAAAACCTTTTGCGGGATCTCGCAAAAGTAACTCAGGAGCGAGATGCATCCTCCTGAGGAACGGGCCTTCGCAGTCTACGTGGGCCGAGTCCTCCGAAGACCGAGAAGACCGGAAGTGAGCGGCTGTGAAACTGGACGGTCTAGCCTTCAGATTTGCGTCACCAGCTGTCTCGGTGGAGTTTAATAAACTCAGCCGTCTGCTCCTTGCTATCGGGGGTGGCTGTAGCTCAGGAGGTAGAGCAGGTCATCTGCTGATCAGAAGGTTGGTGGTTTGATCCCTGGCTCCCCCAGTCTGCATGCCAAATATCCTTGGGCAAGATACTAACCCCCACTTGCTCTCCGATGCATCCATCGGAGTATGATTGTGTATGAGTGTATGTTAGTTAAAGCACTGATCAAAGCATAGAGTGCTTGTGTGAATGGGTGTGTATGGGTGAATGCTGCTTGTTGTATACAGTGCTTTGAGTACTCCAGGAGAGTAGAAAAGCGCTATATAAGAATCAGTCCATCTAAAATATAACAGGACACTGGAGTAAATTCTGGACCATCTCACACTTCTGTTTAATCAGTTTTCTGTTTGA
>VUQG01036644.1:0-10803 GCA_015106755.1 Etia nguti
TCAATCATCTCCCAGGCTACACAAGACAATAGACACCCAGGTTAAGTTCATCCTCCACCTCTCCTATGTCTCTCCCCCACCTGCAAAATGAACTCCTGCAAGGATGAAACAACCTCCCTGCCAGTTGAAGAGCCCCCCAGTTTGGCCAATGCACCAGAGGCCCCCTGCTCCAGGGCTGAGCCCCCGTGCACCCACTGCCCACAACCTCGGTGACACACCAACGAGCCGCAGCACAGAGGCAGAGCACCCCCAGAACCCTCTGCATATTTTAGACAATAATTTGGGGGATTTAAGAGTAAGAAATTGTACCACACTTGGTGGTGTTTGTAATTCAACTTGACCGGGTTTAAATGTCTTTTTTACTATGGATTTAATTTGTTGATATTCTAAAAATCTTTTCTTGTTGATCCCATATATGGGATATATATGTGTGTGTGTATATATATATTTATATATATATATGAACTGTATTTTTACAGAAATATTTTACAGTCTAGTAGCAAGTATCAGAAACAGGACATTTTTCAGCATTAATTTAATGCAGTAAATTGTGTGACACAGACTTTTTAATTCACATTTGCATGACGCATTTAAATATTCTCCTGAATGTGAAACTCTTACACATACATATTAAAAAAATCTAATATAAGTCCATCACTTTCTAGTTTAGAAATAAGATCGAACTTGAGCCTGTTCTCTTTTTCACTCGTCTCCATAATTTTCCTTGTAACTGCTTATGCTTATTTCGACTTACTGTACCTGATAGGGAGTGCCTCTGAGCTCTGGCTAGCTTAGCCACTTTAGCAATGTTAGCTCTGAGTGAGCTATTGGACTGTCCATGAATAAAATAGTAGAAATGCTGTTTATTAGCAGTAACCAGATGCACAAGTACAAACCAGGAGGGAACATGTTTCTCTAAAGCTGGCTTTTTTCTATAAGCTCATTACTCAAGTCAAAAATTTAATTTAAAATGATTCTGCTCACATACTAGGTCTTGGATAATCAGGCACCACTAATACCTTATTATCCTAGTATATTGTCCTAATAATAGGACAATAATAATGGGCAGATAATACCATATTTTTGATATTATTCTAATAGAGCGTACACACAGTGTGTGTCCTGTCTCCTTATGCTCTCCTTTTATCCTTTTACCTCCAAACTGGTCATGGTAGGTGGCTGCCCTTTCCTGATTCTGCCAGCATCCTGTTTTTCCTTCCCCCTGTCACCAACTATAAGAGTTTATTATAGTTGTTTATTTGATTCATAGGGTTTTCACTTTTAATATTGTAAGGTCTTTAGCTTAGAACATAAGGCACCTTGAAATGACTGTTGTGAACTGGCACTATATGAATCAAACTGAATTGATGTGAATGGGATAACAGAGTCTTAAAAGGACATGAGCACAACAAAGTCGAGACTGTCTTACCAATTCAAGAAACTGTCCGAGGAGCATACAAATGGACTACTGATAGAAGTTGACATCGTCTGTCAGTAACAGTAAGCCAGTGTCACTTAATTAACCTACGCGCAGGTTTAAAGCTTCTTTGTCTCCAAAAAACAATTTAATCAGCTTCTGAAAAGAGGTAACAAAAATCTGTGGTTTCTCTGCACCAGAAAGAATTAAGGATAACTTTGCATCACAGCCCCAGTATCTCTTCCTTTGAATATATTTCTGGTACTGTAGCATCTTCACCTCCCTCTCTCCTGCTGCCTGTCTTATTCTCCATTACTTGTCTTTCATGTCTCGCCCACTCTGTCTCCACTTTTGGTATGCAGTACCTTGCACTGATCGCCAACTTACCTAATGAGCAATCGGTGCATTTGGGTGACTGAGTGTGATTGCATGAGCAACACTCCCGTACACATACTCCTGTGCTCCAACAGGCAATTATTCATAGAAAGGACAGTTAAGGGCCACCAAAACTTTGCCCTTCCTCTGTGTAATTAATTTTAAGTGCCAACACTGCAAATGATCCTCTTCCTTGCATGCATGCTCATCGGTGGAAGTTCAAATCAAGTCATATGGAGTGAGATCAAACTCTGTTTCATAATGGATTAGAATTATCTGTCATATTTCATAACACATAAGGTGGAATGAAGCCTCCACTGGTGGTTCTTTGATAATAAATTCATTCCTTTTGTAGATGATAGTAAACCCCCACCTGCTTTTAATCTACTGTTTTATCCCTCATTTTCTAAAAACGCTTTGTTGTTCAGAGCTGGCTTCTCATTACCCTTTGGAAACAACAGCTCCTTTAATTATATGACTGCAGATTTACAACAGGAACTCCACAGGCAATGACTCATTAGTAATCAATGCATCCAGGACCTATGTAACTTTTGCATTAAACAATCAGTAGGACATTAGGAAAAGGATTTTCCTTTTCTACAGTATTTAGTAGCAGTTTTGTTTATCAATTATACTCGCCTAAGAAAATGGTGATCTGGTCAGAAAAGGAAGGATACATTTTTGGTCCAACATATATTAAATAGTATTTAACCTTCTGTGGTCTACTTGCAGCAGCACTCAAGCTATAAGGACTCTAAGTTTAGTAAAACCCAGTAACCCACGTTATGGGGACTTACTCCTGCTTTTGTAACCATCCTCAAGTGCCCATTATAATTCTTAGAGCGTCTGTGTTAGCTTAATTTTTCAACCCTGCAGGGCGCCACTCGGTCTCCAAGTGACCCCATAAATATTTGATGTGGTTGAGATCAGTTAACTCTAGAAGAAAATCATTGCCAGTCATCACTACTTGGACTTCTTTGTCATAAACTGAGACTTAACACACATATATACACAAATGCAAGATAGAAACAAAAGTTAAACAGGTTCATTGCAGTCACCAATTAATAACAGCTAGGGTTGAAAAAGGAGTTGTTTGGTGTCTGAATGGGCAACATCAGAGGGAATGAACCCAAAAGGAAGTTTCCTCTAAAGTCTAAACAGATTTTGCCCTACAGCTTTCCTTGTGTCCACACATTTTCCCAAGGCTGCTGGTGTCTGCACAGAATAAAGAAGGGTAAGCCCAAAAATACACAAATAGTTTTCTTAAAAAGTTGCAACACAGAGCCTTTTAAAGCCAAGCTCCACTGGTGAATAATCAGCAAACTCAGGCAGGTAAGTGATTAGCCATTTCCTCCAGGTGCAGGAAAGGCAGAGGGCCAGGGAAGGCTCCGCCTCTGGAACGCACAAGCAAAATTACTTCACATACACTTGCACTCAGTCAGTGAACAGAGAGAAAGAACAAAAAAGTAGAGAAATGACAGAAAAGCAGGAGGAGGACAAGGACACCATGACACTTTTGTCTTTAATTTGTTTAAGTTTACATGAGCGCTTGGGCCTGTTAGAATGAATTGTTTGCCACAAAGCCAATCAGTTGTGGAGCATGTCAATGAAGAATAAAGTACTGCTTCGCCCTAGTCAGGGTGGAGTTGATTCTGTGGATTTTATCCACTGTGGTATCATTCTGTTATGTTAGTTGTCTAATTTTGCTCCACCAGTAATCAGAAAATACCCAGCACCCCATCTGATTACTACTGTTTAATATTGCTATGACTGAGCCCGTAAGAGCTTGCTCTCATTTTCCATCCTGAGAAGTGGTTTAGAGATGTAACTTGTCCTCTGAGTATATCACATGACAGCCTTATTATAACAGAACCTTTGGTAATTATATGTACTAAGATTGCTTATTTGTCTCATTTAGAACTTCTGGACACCAAAAGCAGAATCAGACAACAAAGTGTGAAATTTATGTGTTTACTTATAAATGAACTGAACAGGTTATAGACTGGTATAATGGTGGGGAACTTGTAGAGTCTGCAAACAGGGAAGCACAAGGTTAGTTTGTGTTGATGGAGAGTTAAAGAGCCACAGTGTTCATACAGACTCAATGGACCTTTGTCTTATTAAAACTACTGATGGATAATGACTTGGAGGTGTGGGAGAAAGTGAGCTCAGGAGAGCAGCTCTGGCTGAAGGCAGAGGCAGCAAGGGAGTCACCCAAAAGACCACTTGGAGAGAAAACAAGAAACCCACCATTCTGCCCTTGATCCTCACAAAATTCACCAGTAATGTTTTGATTATTTGAGTAACCAAAGACAAACCAACCAACCCAATCATATAATCTCATGCACAGAGATAACAATAGTTAAACAGTTGCAAAGATGTTTTTCTTTACCTCCTCTCTTCTTCCCTTTCAGTACTAATAACCCGTGTCCTGTAGCTTAACCCTTTACCCATGATTCTTTGTTTTTAACCTTCCTCTTTTAGTTATTCATTAAGGAATGGCAATAAAGAAGCCTGCAAGTCTGGTCTGCAAGCAAAAAGATCTTCCTGAAACATTTATTTAACATAGAACTTTAATGAGGGTTGAGGGGTGGGGATGTGGGGGGAGGTTGGCGTTCTCAGTGGAAATGTGTGTATAAGAGAGAAGAAGAAAGAGAGTGCTGAAGCTGCACAGACAAAGAATCATACAAAATTTATGGCCAGGGGAAAATCTGACATTGCTGTCGAGGGACAAGAGGTGAGGAAGGATAAGAAGGCCACGCAGGAATGAGATGAGGAGGAATGGAAGGATGATAATGTGGGTAGAAAATGTAGAGGAGGAGGAGTGGGTGAAGGAGGAAAAGTGGAAAGAGGATGAAATGCAAAGTGCAAGAAATGAGAGGGCAGATAGTTTCTGTTGCAGAAATTGAGGCAGAGGAAAGGTCTGGTAAGAAACACAAACTGCTGCCACCAGATGCTTTAACATATATTTGGAATCACTAAATTTAGATAGAGTAGTACTAGGTTACTTCCAGTTAGCTGTACTATTAGTACTCCAACAGGGAAGATTGATGCTAAGTGTTCTCAAGTCTCATGGAATTGAAATGTTTTTCATACAGCATTGCTGTATCAAATTCTCCTGGTAAATATGGGGTTATGGTATATTTCCTGCTTATTTGCTGAAATAATAAGAAGGGGCTAAGGGGTGGGGCTGCAGGAACTAAGAATCCTGTGTAATTTGGATCTCACAGAGAGATTGATACTAGGGGTGTCCAAATTCAGCATCCTTTGAAGGATGCAGCCTTAATAGTCTCTCATAGGCATGTTTATATATGCCTTGGCTGAAAGAAGCTTGTCTTAACAACAGAGCTAGCTTATCAAATTTTACAGTCACCTTGCAAGAAGTTAAGAGACCAACAGCACTGACATACCAGAGGTATGTCATCTAAGGTTGGGTTGGGTCAGGTTGCCCAAATAAAATAACTTTTGTTTGGCTTTTGTTCAGATTGAGAAAATGTATCTCCATCTATTGCTGTGTGCACTGTTGGACTGGGAGAATGTGTATGTGTTGTATGTCACAAATTCATCATTTGAGGATGTACGAAATGTGCAAAAAGTCTGTGCAAATGAAAAGTTATTATTTACATTACGTTTATGCATTTCCGCACATGTATAGTCTCGAGAATGTTTCCCTTTGTTGTTGTGGCAATAATGTGTATTTAATTTGAATAAGTAATTATATAGTTCTAAGGTATGTTACAGAAAAAAAAAATGTCACTGTCACAGGTATGTTAAGCTGATCACTTGGGACTTGAAAGATGCATATTCATATTCCACTCCTACTGGCAAACCTTTTGGTCTAATAAAACAAATATATTCGACCACCACTCAAATGTAGGTTTATGCCACAGCTGCCCTAAATTAACGAAGTTATCAATGTAATGTTATTTATTTCACATTGTCTGTTTAATTGTAATGTCGTTTATATAAATGTAATTGTTTTCTTTTGCTCTTTTAATAGTGAAGTTGAGTTGCAAGCAAGCAGTGGATACAAGCAAAGGCTTAAGCTTTACATCACCAAGGATGATCTTGTTCAAAGAGAATTTTTTCAGATGCAAAGACAAAAGGACTCCCCTCTTAAAATACTGAATGTGACCTTCATTGAATATCAGAATATAATACTGGTGCACTAAGCAAAGAATTTTAAGTTTGTAATGCCATGCAATTTGCAGGAAAAACCAGGTACCACAAACTGCCAAATCATGTTTATAGACATCATTAATTTACTATATCATGTTGTCATGTTCTGTATCTAGAAATGGTGGATGAACTTGAGAAAAGACTGCTTGAAAGCTTTTTTTAATGAAAAAAACGAAAAAAGATGATGGTTAGTGTTGAATCTGATAGCCGCCAAAAGCATTTTCAATGCCTTTTGGAGAATATAGTCAATTGCACTTTATCCTAAACAAAGGGAGGGTTATTCTATCCCACTATCCGCTAACCTCTTTGCTCTGTTTCTCTCTCTCTCTGTGCAACTATACCTAATTGCAGTAACCAAACAGCACTAATTTAGCAAACACACATCATGAGGCCCAGTGGCCAAAGGGCATAGAGCACTTGCTCATTTGCTAGGTATGCAGTTCCCTCCCTCTTTAAAGAAGAGGCCAAAAGGTCAGTTGATCTAAGAGTTACGCTGAATTAGATCACTTTGGGCAGTGTTGGACTTCAACAAAATGGTATACTCTCACTTGTTTTCCATCATCCATTTCAGGATAAAGCTCAGTAAAAAACTGCACAGTGCTGTGACCACAGAACTGATGAAAACTGAGGATCAAGGAGGATATTGGAGTTTAAATCATCCCTGAGTTTGTCTGTCTGGTTAACTGGACAAGGGCACAAACCCATTGTCCAGTAGTCAGGGTAAATTTTAAAATAAATATGATTCATGAACACCAGTGGAAAGGAAAAACACACAGAATTTAGAGAATTAACCACAACAGCAATTTAGAAATGGGTAGAGATTTTGGTTGAGTCTAAAGCCTCTGATTTTTCATTTTCACCCGTGATGCAACTATCACTAGTGAACAACTATTAAGTGGTATACAATCGATTTTATGAGAAATACCACAATTAAGACTCCACCAAGCTAAATGAGTGGTGTTGTTTTTCTAACCCTTGTAAAGAATATTGCATGACATACTTTACATTAAAACCAATTTCACATTTTCATTTTGCTTATTAATTGCATACGCATTACAGTGCTAATGTTAAAACCAATTCTAGAACTTGCGATGCACTTTTTGAATTTTATTTCCAAAGACATTATAATCCAGCCTGTTGTTCAGGTTGTTTTTCCTTGTTTACAGAAGTAATATTATTTCTTCCACACAAGAAAAAAATACTTTATTACAAATTAATAAATACTTCGCTAGTATATTCATGCTATAAAGGTAATCAAGGTTGAATTAAATTATGTTGGTTTTGGAGATTTAGTGTTAAATATGGGCACCATCATAATTAAGTATTAAACCTAAAACAAGACCTAAAGTATTTTTACATTTTAAATATGTACTGTTCAGACTAGCTGACAACTAGCAGTTGCAGGGCATGCCACATTTGTTATTTCCATCTATGCAGCAGCATGTAGACCTTTACTGACTTCAATCACTTGATAGCATCCAAACACAGGACTGAGAATCATTAAAAGCTAAAATAAAAGGTTACTTTTCAGTAACCGAATTAGTAAAAGCTTGAAACATTTAACATACAAAAGCATGACATTTCATGAATTTCTGGTGAATGGTTCAATTTATTCCTAATAAAAAGACTAAAATAGTTAATAGTGTGAATAAAATATTTGTGTACTGAAAGGCTCTTCTGTTCATTGTTGACATAAATGGGAGAAATTACTACACCCAATGTGAAGTGAATAGTTGATTTATTCACTTTCTTGATTTGATTTATTCCGGTCGTGGCAGATGGCCGCCCCTCCCTGAGTCTGGTTCTGCTGGAGGTTTCTTCCTGTTAAGAGGGAGTTTTTCCCTCCCACTGTCGCCAAAGTGCTTGCTATAAGCAAGCACTTTGATTGTTGGGTTTTTCTCTGTATGTATTGTAGGTTCTACCTTACAATATAAAGTGCCTTGAGGCGACTGATGTTGTGATATGGCGCTGTATAAATAAAATTAAAATTGAATTTATGCCTCAGATCCTGTCATTTTAATTTATTTTTCTCCTGCCCTGCCAATACAGAGGTTACATTGCAAACATATCAAGCACAATATATTTACAGACTCTTAAGAAAAAAATATGATTTTCCTTTATTTGTGCCTTTTTGTTAACCTATACTGTATTCTTCAGTTTACATGAAAACAAAGCATGACAATAATATTAAAGCATGAACAGTATAAACAAAAAACTGTTGTGTTGGTAACTAAGCTAGTTAGTAACAGCTGTTAACTTAGCAGTCTACCATTTCAAGTTATTTTCTAACTTTAGAAAACGAGCATGGCCATGGCCAAAACACTGATGTCAAATATTCAGATGCAGAGTCTAAATCCAGTGGGTGACATCATTGTATTTACATTCGTCTTTTTTACTGTCTGCAGAATAAACTCACAAAGACAAAAGCAGTGAGATAGAGACAGATGTGACACAGGAGGTGCATAAAAAAGGGAAATAAAACAAAACATAAAACAAGTGTAACAGCTGAACAAATGCTTTCATCTCAGCTACCTTTACAGGAAGAATTGGTCCTGTCTAACCCTAGAACCACACATATCTATCTGTGTGTGTTTGACAGAGAAGTAATGTCTCTGCATGTTGTTTGTTTACAATTTTCCTTCACACATTTCGTTGCAATGATTGATTGCAGATGTATATTTATGTCCAAAGACATTTTACTATGTGCTCATTCATAACACCTTTTGGAAGCTGAAAATTGGTGTTAGTCTGACCATTCCATAGTGATCATTAAGTGACTTGTATTCAATTCACTTCCATAATATGGAAGCAAATTACATTCACAAAAGAAAAACAAACTGTATAATCATTAACAATATACTGAGAGTTGCAATAAAAAAATTAAAGCTGCAAGCAGCGTTATGAGGGCCCTCGCACCCCGGCGCGTCGAGCCACGCCCAACACCTACACTCAGCTCGTTTGATCTGATGTCACATTGATGGAATTCATGCGTGAAACCACGAGCTAAAATTTAATCTCTTTCAGTGATGATTATAGTCGTTCCACTAGGTGGCGCTCTAACCATTACTGAAAAAATGGCATTACAAACATTTCTGAGCTCAACTCTAATCGCGCCTGCGACGTTTCGGAGAGACTGGACATTGTGTTTTCGAGTGACAGCAGATTACTGCTTTTTGGCGAGTGATTGAAACTCCAGGTGCCGCCATGACCACCCCGTTTTCCTAAACATAAAAAGCTTCGCAATTTAACATCACAAAGGTCTTTAGATTCCCTGCACTGGAGATCGTGTCGATCTGATGAAATCCCGAGGAGGAGTTCGTCAAAGTACGAGGCCTGAAAAGAGGGAAAAATGTTGCCAAAATCACACTTTAATTTTAAAATGGCTGACTTCCTGTTGGATTTGGGATATTGCTCCAAGAGACTTTTTTGTACATCTTGATATCTTACATAAGCTTACCAGGTTTCAGACTCATAGATGAAACACAGAGCAGGGGCTGATGTTTTGAAATTTTGTAGGGGGCGCTGTGGAGCCATTTTGCAATATTCCATGAAAATGATCACATAACAAGAAACCCTTCATCACATTGGAGGTGTGGGCCAAATTCCAAGAGTTTTTGAGCTTTCCAAGCCCCTCAAAAGCCACTTCATCTTTCATGGTGAACCGCCTTACCACCAGGGTGCGCCATTCAAATTAAACTCACAATTTTCTCACTGAAGCATCATGAGGGACTGATGTTAATATTCACCACTATTGAGGTAGACCTAATGAACCTGTGAAAAACAGTGCATCAAAGTGAAAGACATGACATTTCCGTTTCCCACTAGGTGGCGCTCTGCATATTCCTGACAATGGGCATATCAATCTGTTCAGGGCAGGTCTGTCATCATGCCTGTAAGGTCTGGTACTGATCAGACTGAATTTCTTTGAGTTATACTAATTTGTTTCTTCATGGCGAGACATCAATGTTCGCCATGCTGCTGGGGTCACACCGTTTCGCGAAAACTCACACTTTTCTCTGTAACCCAAGACCAACTCCTTAAGGCTGTCCTGGAGCAAAATTTGAGGCTGCTTAGGTCACCCATCACCATACTGTACCCCAAAGTGTAAAACATGACATTTCCTGTTCCCACTAGGTGGTGCTGTCAATTGTGTCAAATATGGCAGTTGGTGGCGCTGTCACTTGGTGTTCGCTCTGTCTGCGGTAGAGTATCACTTCCTGTTCCTGCTCAAACACAGTGGTGTTTTTTGAGTAGCTTATCTGCTTAGCAATTTAATTAAAAACTTTTAGATACATTCTATTTTCATAGTATAATCTTCACGTGCTTCATCCGAAGCACACTTTCTGTGTACTCACTACCTAATTTATAGCCAAAGTATTCACTCACTGTGTCTTTACTGTTTCGCTAGCTTAGCTTAGCTCATAGCCAACTCGCTAGCAGCATGGCCTCTTCACCTGTCCCTCCTGCACTTTCCTGCTCTTTGTGTCAGATGTTTAGTTACTCCTCGGCCTCCTTTAGCAGTAATGATACTTGTAACAAATGTAGCATATTTGCAGCTGTGGAGGCCAGGATTACTGAATTGGAGACTCGGCTTCGCACCCTTCATTCACCCGTAGCTAGCCAGGCCCCTGTAGCTGGTGCAGCCGAAGATAGCGTAGGCCCCGCTAGCTGTTCCCCGGCAGAACCCAAGCAGCTGGGGAAAGAGGGCGGTTGGGTGACGGTGAGGAGGAAGCATAGTCTTAAACTGAAGCCCCAGGTACACCACCAACCTGTTCATGTGTCTAACCGTTTTTCCCCACTCGGCGACACACCCGCCGGGGGTCAAACTCTGG
>VUQG01036649.1:0-14880 GCA_015106755.1 Etia nguti
TATTGTGTAAATACTTACGCTATTGTGTATTTCACACACATGGAGAGATGCCAAACTGCCTTTCATTGTTCTTGTAACAGTGACAATAAAGAGCTATTCTATTCTGCTATAGATATTAGCTATGCTATTCTGAAATGAATGGGGCGGCTGTGGCTCAGGTGGTAGAGCAGATCAGCTACTGATTGGAAGGTTGGTGGTTCGATTCCTGGCTCCCCCAGTCTGCATGCCAAATGTCCTTGGGCAAGATACTAACCCCAAATTGCCCTCCGATGCGTTCATCGGAGTGTGAATGTGTGTGAATGTTTATTAGTTGCACTTGCCTTTAGAAGTGCTTGTATGAGTGGGTGTGAATGGGTGAGTGAGGCATGTTGTATACAGCGCTTTGAGTACTCCGGGAGAGTAGAAAAGCGCTATATAAGAATCAGTCCATTTACCATTAATTAGAAAGCCTTTGACACAATCAATCATGACATATTAATTAATAAACTGGAACAGTATGGGATCAGGGGGGTTGCACTGCACTTCCTCATCATGCTTGGACGTTGCATGTGGTGTTCCACAAGGCTCTGTACTGGGTCCAAAATGGTCTATTATATATATAAATGATATTTGTAAAGTATCTGATATATTGAAATAAGTATTATTTGCAGATGACACAAACATTTTTTGTTCTGGGTGGAATCTAAAGGAGCTGCTGGATACGATCACTTCAGAAATGTGCAAAAAAAGTGGTTTTACTTGGATTTATCACTAAATCCAAGTAAAACTAAAATCATATTTGGGAATTCCCAAAGAAACTCACAAGCGCAGATTCATGGCGTGGAAACTGAAAGAGTTCTTGAACACATTTTTCTTGGTGTGATAATAGATGATAAAATAAGCTGGAAGTCATATACATAACAAAGTTTCAAGAAGTATTTTAATACTGAGTAAAGTAAAACACATTCTGGACCACAAATCACTCATGTTCTGTTTATCCAGGGTTATAAAGACATACACCTCACAGGGTTAACATTTCTTTAATCTTATCACTGGTTTGTGTTGTTGCTGTTTCACATTTCAAACATTATCTGATTTAGATTATTTTTCTTCACTCTCTATCTTTTGATTGTGGTTCTTCAGTCTGGAGTTTTAGAACTTTAAAACTTCTCGTTCCTGTAACTTCTGATGGAAATGTAGCTAATGGCACATAAAATGGTTTAATCTTCTACAATCCTACAATCACATTAGCAGCCTGAATAATGGCAGAAACGGGCTTCCCTTGGCTTCAGCACAGATGACAGTAAATACGCGGGCAGTTACACTGATTAAAGCAGGGTCATTTGAGTGTTGTTGGCGCCCCAGACTGCTCAACCATCTATTCTGCACTTCTGACACAACGTTGTTCTCATTCAACCTCTGCTCTTTAACTTTCACCATCATCAAAGCAAGTAAGAGGCCAAAAAAGTTCCATAAACCTTGTTCGTGCTCACCACAGCACATCACAGACACAAACGGACCTTTACGCTAATGAAGCCAATCAGACAAAGTACATGTTCAGCTGCTGTCTTTACAAAACTCACTGGGAGCCAATTAAGGCAAATCCTTCCTTACTGTGTAAAATTGTACCTCCTTCCAGGCTGCTTTGCAGAGAAAAACCAAGGCTAAGACATAATTAGAATGGGCAAGCAGTGCAACAGCCTGTATTCTCATGACTCTCAAAAACACTAAATAGTTGTTCAGATTTATACATGTGGAACTTTTAGAGAAAATTCTACATTTACAAGGAAAAGAAACATTTGAAAACCCCTTTCATCACTGCAAAGTTCCTCACATCTAACTTTAACACACACACAAAACTCACAGGCTTTAAATGACATCTCATGATGACGAGCATGAAAGGCTGACTGATCTGATGGATTAATCATAGTCAGGGTTGCCATTAATGATGTTGTGTTAAAATATATTAATCATTACATACAGGAGACAATGTGAGATGGCACCATCAGGCTTCCTGGAAAGATTTTTTGAAAAAGATTTATAATCTTCTTTTTTAAAAGCATTTAACAAAGGGCCTTTACGCACCTTTAAACAGGTATATTATATATATAGCATGTGTACAGTTTGATTTAAAATATGACTCAATATGTTTACCATAAAATAACATTTAACTTTTACAAAATGATGTGTTATTAGATAGTAGCCAACAGTACCAGGATATTGTCTTTTGCAATTTAATTATGGTTAGTGACTTAAGTCTCAGGAATGTAGAAATCCTTCAAATCAGTTGCTTCATCTCAGCATCATTACCCCACACCATTACATGCATGCTGAGGTTGTGGTAGCAGTCTGGTTAACTCCTTTAAATTAATGATAATCAATCTTGGAAGACTCAACAAAAGAGTCTCTACAAATTAATGATGCTTGGAAAGGTGGACTATAATATATGTTCAGAATAGAAACAGCAACAGAAAGATTTAAACGGACGTGACTTAACTCTGAATAATTCTGTTACAGAATGAAGCTTGAAGAATAATAATGGATCAGGTCAGTGAGTTCACCACTTTGGTGCAAAGATTAAAGACATGACAATGTTTGGATGGACAGGGCCAAAATTTAAGATGGTCGAGTTCTATACACGTGCAGAACAACAGCTTTTGTCGAGACAGCAGATATACATTTTCAGCTCTATTTCAAGACATCTGGAGAACACATAGATAAAGAAAGTAAAGCTATGCCTGAGAAACCATGTGTGCGTGAGCCTGGAAAAGTCAGAAATCTTCTTGATCAAATTGTGGAGAAGATCATTTTCTCCTGCATCTGTGGACCGTTTTCAGTCATATTCTGTTCCCGTGCACACTCTGGAAAAGATTGTGATTGCAACACATTTCAGACTCTGGACATAAAGTACCAGTCCACACTGAGAGTGTCATCTTGTAGGACTTATTAATCGTGCACAACCCCATGAACCAGCCCAGCTTCACTCACTGACTCACAAATCCTGTTTCCAAAGGCACTTTGAAGCTGTATACTCTTTAAGTGAAAGATTGAGTTCTCATTACATGATGAAGGATGGTGTTTGATGTTTGTTCTCTGGTCAAGTTTGATTTAAGTTTGTGGTTAAATTGCAGAGTGCAAGTGGTCAGAATGGGACTGTTTTTTAAGACTTATTCCTTTGTGATCACTCCTTGTATAACCATTGTGAGCCTGGTTGCGTCCTGTGTACACTTGCACTGCTGCCTATTCCACTTTGAGCAGATTGAACACTGCTTTCTGTTGTTTCTTTTTTAATGATCTGCAATAAGGCTTTTTCATGAAAAGCTCTTTTTCTAATTAAAAAAGAGCGATTGCATCTGGAGGGAATTGAAAGCTTGCCTCTCAGCTGTGATATCGCGCTGCTCTTTGGATGATACATAGTGCCGGTGTCTCGAATTAAGTTTGCAGTGAACTTTGATAAACATGTTTACACTTTGTGAGGGACTTTTTAAAATTGTAAAATCCTAATTACTTTTCTTCTAATACCACCCGTAGGACATAAGGTACATTTTTTGGCTCTTAAATAAATGTATGTACAGAAATCAATAGCGTCCCCTTGTTTAAACTTTTAGATACTGTAATGGGTTTTGGATTTTCAGAAATTGTTTCCTCAAACAATAAAGTGTTTTCAGATTGCTCAACATTAATGACCCTAGAGGTAGACAATGAAATTTCAGGGGATCCTATAAAAAAGAACTCCAGGTTTTTGCTCCTGGTAACAACTCAAATGTGTGTTGTTGCTTTCCCACAGCGTGTAAATTTTGCATCTGTTTTATTAGCCTTTTGACACTTGTGAAAATTTACAAGATGACAGAACTTGTGAAAGAAGGACTATCTACGTCCGTAGGGTTTGTTTCATATATGTCCCTCAGGAAGCTATTACTGACAAGGAGCTCTGGTTGGATATGAATGTCGCTCACCTTGCTTGGAATGACAATGGTAAAATATGTTTGTGTGGTCTCCCAAGGTAAAGGGCCAGTTTTACAAATTCATAGTTTTTACTCCCCTAAGGATTACCTTGCTTTACATTGGCTGCCTGCATAACTGCCTCATGCCTGCAAGGTACTGTGAGAATAACTTGAGAATAGAGGAGAAAAAGCTGAACAGTCTGTGTTTACACAACCAGACAGACAGAGACTAAATAACAGCCAGAATTAGAGAAGCAGTACATGTTGATATCATCTACAGCTACATGTAAATAACTTATGTTATAAAAAATAAGAAAAAAAAAACATATTTACACAACAGCGAGCAGCAATCTGTCTGCCAACAATCTGACAGGCAGCTCCAATCACAAGCTGGTGCTCTACATTCACATTCTTCCTCTAAGTAAGGTGAGACAAAACAGACTTTTTGTTTAACGTGTGGACAGAGACAGCTATTATCATAAATAGGCTTTCATTTCAAACAGAACGTGACAGGACAAGTGTGTGAAATGAGGTGTGTAATCACTTAGCAGCACACACTGTAGCTGTGATTATTTATTTAGCCTTTGGTCTTTTTTGATTTACAAAAGTTTAATTGTGGATCTTTTTTTTCCTGAGGTTTCTCACATTTCTTGAAATAAGCCTCAAGCAGCGATGAGCAAACATTAACACCTTTGCCCACACTTTGATAAGTGTGTTATGGCATCAAGCCTTGGATATATCACTCTTTGGAAAATAATTAGGTAACACCTGCTTTAAAAAAAAGCACTTTAACATTTTTGTTTCATTTCCCTTTTTAACAAAGCCCTGCAACAACAGCAGCAGTGGAAAGGAACACATTTCTTGAAGGGCTTCAAATGTTCATATAATTTTTCTAATGATAAGTAAGATTCAAAAAGATTACAGATTACAGAAAAGGTCATGGCTTAAACTTCCACACTGACTGCACAGTTGGTTATAAAGAAGAAATGTAGAACAATGAAACTTTAGAGTTTCGTCCATATCTACCTCCTCTTTACCAGACCTGTCTCTCTCATCCACTGGGGTTGGGCAGAGGCCAAGGAACTCTCCACTTCGTATGGTTTGTACCAATCCATCACACTTCCGTTCAGCTTGTTTGGAGCCCCCGTAACTTTCCAGCGCCTCATGTACTATGCTGTGTCCTGTCACTGCGTATGCTGCTGCCTATCTGTATGGCATCATAATCCACAGTAACACCTGGGCGGAGCATGTGCAGAGGCTCATGACCCAACCTGAAGAAGTATGCTGTTAGATTAAGGCAGGTAAAATATTTGGGGTACCACTTGGTGCACCTGCAGCTGAAGAAAACAACAGCCATCGCATCCTGCCCATTTCCCATGACCAATACAATACAATACAATACAACTTTATTTATATAGCACATTTAAAACCAAAGGTACACCAAAGTGCTTCACTATAACAGAGTACAAAAAACCCCAAAGGTACAGACAGAATAAGAAGTAAAACAGAGCATGGTTTAGAAGATAAAATTACGGGGTATTCATAAATATAAGGTGGCGGTATTTATGCAGTGGGACATTATGACCAAAAAAGAGGTGAGGTGGTTCTTGGGACTGGTTGGTTAATACTGCCTGTTCGTACCCGGCTTCGCAGAGCTGACCAGCCACTTTGAGTGATCTCACCCAAAAGGGTGCCCCAGATCTGGTCCACTGGACGGAGCAGTACCAGGCGACGTTTGCGAGGTTGAAGAAGGCTCTCTGTGGGGAGCCGCTGCTCCACACACCTAACTTTTCCCTCCCTTTTACTCTGCAGACAGACATCTTGAACAGAGGGCTGGCGGCCGTTTTGTCCCAGCAGGTAAGGGGAGTAGATCACCCGGTTGTGTACATCAGCTGGTTGAAGAGAGAGCAAATACAGCACAGTGGAGAAGAAGTGCCTGGCCATCCGATGGATGGTCGACTCTGCTTGGACCACGCCCCGCCAATGCCCGGATTACCCAGTGGTATCTGGCTCTGCAGCCCTTTAAATTCAAGGTGATCCATAGGCCAGGGGTGCAGATGGCCTTGGCGGGGGAGGGTAGGTTCAGCCTACTCTCGCTATTTTAGTGACATCGGGACCTGGAGGAAGACAAATGGAGACAGCTGGAAAGCTGGTGAGTGGAGAACTTGTGAACAGAGGAACTGAAAAACGTACATAAAGAAAGTGTCAAACGTGTCAAACGTGTTTAAAAGGGATCATCATGTGATTTGGGTAGACCAACACATCCGTTCACTCCTATTCTCTCCATAAAACCTAATAAATTATTGATCATATGGTGTGCATTCATTGAACTGGTTGTTACAGAAACATATTCATAAAGTCAAACATACTCTAGAGCAGGTTTATTCAGTGTGGACAAGATCAGAGGACAATGTTTAGTACTGCTGCTCCATTCTTGTGGGAGAAAACAATAGTTATGATTGATGCACTGATAAACACATTTAGAGGGGAGAAAATATTGTCTGACTGCCATAATCCTTCAGCATATCCTAACTCATTACTGGAGTTACCACTTCAGTCAAGAGAGAATAATTCATATGTGCATTTTTTAACACATCTCAGTGGAGGCAAATGTGGGATTTTCTGCCATCTAACATTTCTGAAGAAAACAAAGAAATTATATTCAATGTCCTGTGAATGTGAACTTTTTTCACTAGATGAAGTCATTGCTGTATCCTGCCAAAGAAGAGGTCCATCTTCTCATTTCTAAGATCCAGTAGTAATAATCAGGTTAATAGGGAGCTCTTCAAGTGTGGCACATTTGTTCTTCCCATTTCCTTAAACGGGCCAAGAAGCTGGAAAGGATGGGGTGCACTTTCTGGCCTACTAGAAAGTTCTGTTTGCCTAATATGATGCATATACATGGGAGCTCGAAACACTGATAGTGACTATACAGTGGGCCTATATGAGCTCTTACAATTTCTTTGTAAGGGAAAAGAAAGGAAATTTCTATTTTATCTGTGAGTTTAGAGAGGCTATATGCACTTTATAGACTATAAATAAAAGAAAGGCATTCAATTCTGTGTTCAAGGCAATAAAAGGTATATTTAGTGCTAAGTAGCAGATTAATGAGATACTAGAGAAATTCTAGTATCTCATTAAATTCAAGACATACACATAAAAAACTATACACTCCTGGATGGGCTGTACCATTTAGAAAGCCATAACATTTGTCAGATACTTCCACCAATTTGATTACACCAACACCTAAGCACAGTTGCAAGGTCCAGTTCGGTGATGAATTAGAGATGATGTAAGCCTTAACAAAATCTCGATGGGGGAGTTATTTTAAATAAAAATCTCTGTACTATTCATAGCTGTTATGACAAGTGAAACTACCTATAGAGAAAAACACAGTGAGCCGTAAACGTACTTTTTAATGACGAATGACTCACGTTTGGCCAAGTGGTAGCTTGATGAGCTCCACTTTTTGGTGCTTGTTTGCATTTTGATTCATTTTCCAGTTTCCAGTTGTTGGTGGCTCATTGATTTGTGCAGTAGTGTAGTAAGCTAACAGATTCAAGTCAGTTTAGTTACTTTAACACTAAGTACATACTAAAAGGCAGAGGGTACCAGAACATACTTTTTATCATTCAAACATTTTTATTTGCATTTCAAAATCAGCAGCTCATCTATCCCTAATGTATTTGGGGAAAGTATGAAGCAACCAAATGGGAATACTGTAATGGAGCAGGAATGTGTCCAGCCTATCACTGGATACAGAGTACAGAGTGTACTCTCCAGCCCTTTTTCCACCCCTATTCGTAATAATTCACAGAGTTCTCAAAGCTCTCCATTATCACTTATTATCACATCTTACAACTTTGCAGAACCTCATGCTGCTTTTTAAGTGACAAACTATAAAAAGCAACAAACAAACAAACAAACAAAACTACAGGCAAAAACAAATAACCCCAGCTTTTATGTTATGTTTTTTTTATTTTATTACAATAGTAATGGTACATATTGTTGATAGTAGATTGGAAGAGTTCAATCCACAGAAATGCAAGTTAACAGCAGCTAAACTGTCAGAACCCAGTGAAAGACACTTCTCTGTGTAACAACAGATCAGTGGGGCTTACTGGTGTGAAGATGAAGGGAAGGTCACTGTGAGCAAAATTGGCTATTCTGAATTGTAGATACCGTGTTCAAAACCTGACCTTCAAGAGTAATCTCAGCTAATGATGCTAATAAAGCTCTCTCATGTCCTCCATTGTTTCATTCTCCCAGCCTGGCTAATCACGTCGTCTCTAAATATTTTCTCTCACACATTTTTTTCTTTTTTTTTTTTTTAAATAAGGCTGATAGATGTGAAGGTCATTCATCATTTTAGTGACTGGTTAATGCTATCAGCTTCTGGCAGCAGGTTTAATCATCCTGGATAAACCTACTGGTTCATTATTCAATACTGCACATCTTGCACAGAATGAAATGTTATTAAAAAGTTGCAAAGCTGGTGGATTGCAAAACCTGCTAAGAGGAGCTTTTGGCTCCCATCTTTGGGTGCTGCGAATCTAAGAGTACAATGAGGGAGGTGTATCATCAGAGCATAAATTCCAATAACCTCCCTTAACCAGCTGAGCTAGGAAGCTCATATATCATGTCAGGAATCACACCGACTCTGACTTTAGCATTGAAAGTTAAATTGCCTCAGCACACAATAATAGCTCCGTATTACAATAAATAATGGCATTATAGCAAAAAAAACCCCAACCCAAATTACAAAAAAACAAAACAATAATCTTCAACTTCTGGAATACAGTGTGGGAAAATCTCCTCATGCATCACTGCAGTTGCTGTATGAACGATGATGGTTTTACCCATACCCGTTTATTTTAGGTTTAGGTACTTGAGAACTTGAGACAAGCTTTGGGTTGTTGACGAGAGTTGCTGATGACTGAATAAGGAGGTACAGAAAAATATTCAAAGGTAGAAGAGAAATGGAATAGTCAGGGAGATGAAGAAAGTACACGGGAGTACTGGGAGGCTAGGCATTTAGCAGAGACAGAGGTGGCAAAGGAAAAGACTTAGAGTGAGATATATATGAGGCTGGACACTAAGGAAGAAGAAAAGAACTTGTATCGCTTGGCTAGGCAGAAGAATTGAGCTGGAAAGGATGTGCAGCAAGTAAAGGTGGTTAGGGATAGAAATGGAAATGCACTAACAAGTGAAGAGAATGTGTTCAGAAGATGAAAAAAGCTCTCCGAGGAGCTGATAGATGACAGAAATGACAGAAAGAGGAGGAAAGATGGAGGAAACTTTATTACAGTAGTATAGGCTTAATGAGGAGGAAGTGAGGGCAGCTATGAAGACAATGAAGAGTGGAAAGGCGTACCTGTGAAATGTGGGGTGGACCTGTCTATGAGAGAGGGGAGTGGACTTTTTCACCAGATTAACATATACGAAGAAGTGTGTCATAAGAAGGTCACAGGGAGCTGCACTGTGTCTTTGTCTTTGGTGTCAAGACAGCATATGACAGGGTACCAAGAGAGGAACTGTGTACTGCATGAGGAAGACAGATGTGGCAGAGACGTATGTGAGGGTGGTTCAGGACATGAGGACAATAAGACAGTAGTGAGATGTGTGGTAGGAGTGACTGATGGGTTCAAGGGGAGGGTGGGATTACATCAGGGATCAGCTCTGAGCACCTTCTTGTTTGCAATAGTGATGGATAGTTTGACAGATGAGGTCAGACAGGAGTCTCCGTAGACTATGATGTTTGCAGACAACACAGTATCTCAAGAGCCTGAAGCAAAACAGAATACAGGTGTGTGAATGAGAGGGAAACAGGTGGAAAAATGAACATGAAATGAGCGGAGGTAGTGGCGGTAGATGAGTTTAAATACTTGGGTCAATGATCCAAAGCAAGTGCATAAGAAAGGTGAAGAAGAGAGTCCAGGAAAGGTGGAGTGGGTGGAGACGAGTGTCAAGGGTAATTTGTGACAGAAGGATAGGAGCAAGAGTGAAAGGAAATATTTTAAAAATGGTAGTGAGACCTGCTATGATGTATATGTAACAGTGTTTAAATGCTATCATTCCACTCGCCTCAAATGTCAGTGCAATGGGGAAACAGCCTCACCTAACTGGCTGCAGTAATCACTGCCAGAGAGAGAGTGCTGTGTGGAGCGATGTGCGGTGAGCCTTTTGTACTGACCCGACACCGTTATGTTTTCATTCAGGAAATAAATCTGCATCGATCAACCAGACACTCCTCGTCTTCTTTGAAAACACAACGCAGAGTCGAGGAGTTTATTTGGGCCGGCCTGTTACAGCAGGGTGAAGCAGAAACATATGGTGGCACTGACGAAAAGAAAGGAGGCGGAAGGAGTTAAAGATTCTAAGATTTTCTTTGGGCGTGACCAGAACAGACAGATTAGAAAAGAGTATTTCACAGGTGCAACTCAGCTTTGGAGACAAACTTTGAGAGACAAGGTTGAGATTGTTTGGAAATGTGCAGGAGGGATAATGGATATATTGGACAAAGGATGCTGAATATGGAGCTCCAGGCAGGAGGGAAAAAAATTCATCTGAGAAGATTCATGGAGGTAGTGAAGAAGAATGGTGTGACAGAGGAGACGAGACAGGATGAGATGGAGGCAGATGATCCACTGCGGTCATTCCTAAAGGCAGCAGCTGAAAAAAGAAGAACGTGGCAGTGGTGGTGGGGGGTGCGCTTGGTTTCAGTGTTTCCATGGCTGCACACCTGTTTGAAAATCAGCACCAGTGACACTTAAAATACTTGTAAATGCATAAGCCTAGATTCTTGTTCGGTACATAATCAATACACATTATCAGAGTATTGATCAAAAATAACACTGCTTTGAGTGCACAGACTAGCTTGTAATAAGTAAGTTTTGAGTTCTGTTAATTAAAGCTGAATTTATCTTGAAATCCGCCTGGCTGTTATGATTTCATGTTGTTGGAGATGAGTTTCAGTGATGACAGATGTTTTTCTCCAAAAATGAATATTGTAAAAAATCTAAAAAGAATATTCTCCATGGTCTTTGAAACATTAATTAAGGATATATCATTACTTTTTTTAAATGTCAGATGAGCCATATATACATTCTAGATTGATCTGTAGTTCAGAATTTGATATAAACACTTATTATCGGGGAGCTCTTCATACTGTGAGGGCACAAAATAAGAAGAGTATCTAAGGATTAGTCATTCTCATAAGTCTTGTGACTGTCATAGTCCACCGGTCTCCTGTGTTGACTCACCTATTTCTGTTTCTGCTCTCCAAACTCTCTCAATCCTTTCCCCCTGTGTGTGTGAGTGTGCGTGTTTACATATTTTTGTGGGGACCAAAAATTGGAAGTTTATTATACTTGTGGGGACCAACAACACTTACGGGGACAAAATGCAGGTCCTCACAAGTGTGAAGGCATTTTTCAGACTCTAAACGTGGTTTTAGTGTCAGGGTTACAATAGCTCACGGTTAGGTTTAGGCTCAGGGTTAGGGTTAGTGTAAGTGTCTAGGGAGGGCATTATGTCAATTAGATGTCCCCACAAAGATATGAAAACACATTTGTGTGTGTGTGTGTGCCAGTCACCACATCTTCTGTTGCATGGACAGGACCTTCTCCTTCTTCTGTTTCCCACCTTTACCTCCTCCTGACATTAACTGCCTGCTATTTAAGATGTTCCTCAGTTGATTCCTCTTTGTTGTCTGAATGAATTACCGTGAGAGTTTCCCTGTGAGGAGATAATCTGTGGACCTGTTTGTATCAGAGCCCTGGACCCACTAAGTAACACTAACACTAACACTTCTGCTTTTTTATCCTCTGGCTCAGTGTTAAATTTACAAACTCTGCATCCAAAAATAAGACATGAAGTTCCATCAAAGCTTCAACTCATGATTTTATGAGATTTCAGTCTGATCTATCAGAAACTGCACATCTTCTTATTTACCACATGAATCTGAGGTATTCTTAGGAGGAAATAATTGCTCTTATGCAGTATATCTCTGACTCACGTATTTCAAGTGCTGGCTTTCTTTGTTTTCCTTACAAAGCCACGGTGTGATTCTCAGTAGCTTCAGGCTAAATCCAGGTTTCAGAGGGAATGCATGAAGCTTCAGTTAAAAATGTCATTTATCAGGTAAATATTCTTCATCGTACAATCATAACTGTAACAGAAGAAAAAAACATAACCCAGGATATCTTTCTGTGTTCTGGATTTATTTATCCTAACATTGGCAGTCAGGTCACACCAAACTGGTTATCAACTTGCTAACCCAGGGTTTCCTGGGCGGTCACATGACAGGGGTGGTGTAGGCAGCATCTGGCCAACCAGAAAAGGGCGCTTCAGATGCAAGAAAATGAGTGCCACCTATACTCACAGACATTTGGGTAATAAAAATCTCTAACAATCATAAAAATATATCAGTAAAATTTAGTACACACAATAAGATTTGAATTCCAGCTAATAGTTTAATCACTGCATCATTGCTGCTGATTATTTCTAAGATGATGCTTGAACATTAAAATCTGAAACTTTAAACTGGATCCGTTTAAACATCAAAGCCAGCTTAATAAAGGGAAATCGCTGTGCTCTGTTTCCAACAGTGTCAAACAGACTAATCAGCATATTAGAATGAACTATAACAACATTTAGACCTTTTCTAAATCACCACATTAATACATGGATATTCTCATAACAATGGGATGCACAGTTTGCGCTTCACTCAGTAATTTTAGTAAGGTATGGCTTAACAACTTGCACATATAAAATATATTTCTCCAGCAGAGGATCTATATCACACCTAAAACATGCTGTGAATACAATAATTAGTGAAAACGCGGTGCTGCAGGCCGATTTTAAACCAAAACATAACCTGCTCTTGACAGTTTTAGTTTATATCCTCTCAGCTGCAAACTACTTTCTATGGTTTGAGAGTAAAGATGAAATATAAAAACCAATTTGATATTGTAGTGGGTTAGGAGATGTTTTGTTCCTACATGTTGTCTGTGAATGCAGCACGAACATTCGACCCTCCCCCAGCTCTCCAATCACAGGCTGGTTAGAAGGAGCAGCTGTAGCCTACTCCCTGACTCCTGCATTTGGCACTCATTCCTGCTGTGGCTGCTGATGATCACAGCCTGTCCATCAGGGTTCCAGGCATGTTTGTTGGAATTCCCTCTTATGGATGTGAGTGTAAACAATGGGGAACAAGGATAAAGCACCATTTAAGTTGCAGTAAAGAGTGGCAGTGAGGATTACAGTGAGACGTAACTGGTGGCACCCCCTGGGCACTCACCCCTGTAGCTTGCCTCCCCAAGTGGCTGGTCTTTAACCATATTAATGAACTATTATTGAGCTGTAATTCTAACTACAAGTAGAGTAACATGGTGGCAGTGAGTCTTGTTCTTTTAAGCAGTGTTTCATAATTGCTTAATTACAGAATTGGTATTCCAAGTTCTGCCACTTCGTTTGCTGTTGTCTTTTCTGCAGCTCTCTATTATTTGCAGTTATTTTGTTTATTAAACTTTTTTATGAAATGGATTTTGCCACGCCTCTGCCTAATAAAAACCCTGTGTGCCTTTTGTAACTGTAAAAACTTTTGCACTGGCTAATGTAATATGTCCTGGAGTGTAACTGTACCCCCGGGTGGTGTTGTCAGTACCATTATAGTTGCCTTCGCTGGTTTTCCTCCTTCACACCACCACAGTATGAAGCCAGCGAGTGTGTACAGACAGTCACATACAGACGTACACCATAGGTGTCCTTTTATTCAATTAGATATCAATACTTAAAACAATACAGAACATTAAACCTGTAAAAAAAAATTGCTGCTAATAAATAAAAATGAAATATCAAGGAATAAAGCTGTGTCTAAAAATCTAAATTGTTTATTACTGATGCTCAGGGAAACACTGACATTACACAATATCTAAAAAAAAAAAAAAAGACTCCTCCTGTTTGAGGTGCTGGGATCTTCAGGAATGGTGAGATTATTTTCTGGAGAACTGACCGGTCACCAGGCGGTGATGTCAAACCCTCTTGATGTAGTCTGGATGTTAACCTACTCAGGAGCAGGATAGGGTCATGACCTGGTTAGGAGCTCTGGTGGCTCTTAGATGGTGTTTTCCTCGTCGCTGCATGCAGCAGGGCTGGGGGAGGGTCTGTGCTGGCGGACGTGGGTTACTGGCCTGGTAGCCTGGCTGCCCCTGGGTGGGTCAGGGCGGGCGTGGGGACTTGGGGTTCTGGGGGTGCTCCACCTCCGGGGTTGGGCTCTGGCTGGGCCTCGGGGGCTTGGGTCCTCGTTGGTGTATCGCCTAGGCTGTAGGCGGGTGGGTGCACGGGGGCTCAGCCCTGGCGCAGGGGGCCTCTGGTGCATCGGCTAAACTGGGGGGCTCTTCAAGGTTGTTTCATCCTTGCAGGAGTTCTCTGAACTTCAGGAGTTCACTCTGCAGGTGGGGGAGAATATAAAGAGGTCAGCAGTTGGATATTGTGCAAAACAAATGGCATTTATATACAGTATGGAGTGCATAATGTTGAAGTTCTGGTAAGTGAAGGTGAGGTGTCTATGAGGTGTTCAGCAGTCTGATGGCCTGATGGAAAAAGCTGTCTCTCAGTCTACTGGTTTGGGACCGGATACTGCAGAACCTCCTTCCTGATGGAAGTAGTCTGAACAGTTTATGGCTGGGGTGACTGGAGTCCTTGATGATCCTCCCCGCTTTCCTCAGGCACCGCTTCCTGTAAATGTCCTGGAGGGAGGGAAGCTCACCTCCAATTATCCGTTCAGAACACCGCACCACTCTCTGGAGAGCTTTGCGGTTGTAAGCGGTGCTGTTGCCGTACCAGGTGGTGATGCATCAGGTGAGGATGCTCTCAATGGCACAGCGGTAGAAGGTCCTGAGGATGCGGGGGCTCATGCCGAATCTCTTCAGTCTCCTGAGAAAGAAGAGGCGCT
>VUQG01036650.1:0-25214 GCA_015106755.1 Etia nguti
CTTGACTCCCCATCTTGACAAAGTTGGGTAATTAACGACAGAGCCTATTAAAGGGAGAATATTCAGCCAGTGATAAATGGCTTTAATAACAGGCCCATGTTCTCTCTAACAGAGATAGATCCTGCCGCCACATTCTCCCTGCCCACCAGATAAAACTACCCATACTCCCATCTCACCACCCTCTTCATCTTGCCTTTTCCCATCGGCGGTCTTGCTCTTTCTCTGTTTTCTCTGGCTTTGTGGTTTCTTTCTCAATAACTTTTAAATCATTTTCCCTTCTCTCTCAAAGACTTGCATCGCTCTGTCGGACAATGCAGCTTTCCGTGAGCTCTGCTTGCAATTTCAGGCTGAAGCCATGTCAAAGCAATCGTATCAAACAAGCTCAAATTTTTTTCACGTGCGCACAAAAGGCATTCTGTGCAGCCTCCACAATACACGAAGCTCTACAACATTTAATAAGCTCAGCCAGGTCATCTACCTGCATGCATGTTTGTGTTGCTGCAGTTGCGCTTATGCGTGTTTGTCTTGTAAAACATCGTTAGCCTCTTTGTGTAGGGGCCATGCAAATTGGACAGTTAAGAAACGCCAGGGCCGATTTATGTTCCAGTGCAGCCCTTTAACAGGGGCTGTGCTACGGCTTTATGTGTCCTGGTGGGTTTAGGGGCAAGGACTGACCACAGGGGTCACATTCGTCAAAGCCCCCGTGTTGTGAGATTGGTCCAGATGTCAGTCCTCATTAGAACAGGCCACGCTGAAAGAGAGAAAATTCAAATGGGTGAGAGTTAAGCAGTCCCACTCACATCCACAAGGCTGAAAATGTGATTGTTGATTGTTTTCTATGTATTTCAGCTCTCTTTAAATACAGAAAAAATATCTCTTAGCCAAAAATGGATTGTACCAGTTTTGTCTGTTTTATTTGTTCAACTTTTGAGATATATACCTCTGGATGAACAGAATTTCCACTGTTTTGCTCAAATCTTGGGGAAAAAAGTGACAAAATTGTGTTTCACAGTGCCCCTATTAGTCTGGATGATCCACATACCTTACTTTGAGCTGTTTTCACTCAAACTACTTTTCCTGCAGAAGTACTTATGAAAAAATGACAGGGTTATGTGATTTGCACACTGTAGAGGAAAGATCCTGAAAAACATAGTCTGACATAGAAGTATAAACTATTTGCTATTGAAATGAAATTTAAATATCAAAGCGAGTTTTATAGGAAATATATGTGTTACTACTTTAAAAATGATCTAAATACTGATGTTCTGTAACGTAACGAAAAAGGGAAAAGAATCATTTGGTTTTAAAAAAAATATATAAGGTCAAGAAGGTGCATGATGCATGTATAATACTTTTAGACTCACTGGCTTCAGGTTTGGGTCCTGTTAAGCACACACTCTTTCTCCCTCTCTCTCTCACTCACACACACACACACACACACGCACACACACACACACACAAACAGACATTACTTGACATGTCCCTCTCCAAAGTCCCCCCTGCGTGTGAAGGGTCCTTCATACAGAGATTGTAGCATCAGGCACTTTCTCTCTCACAGAACTAAAGGCAGCAGGTCCATTAAATACACATGAGAGTCTAATTAGGGCCCCCTTTGTGCAGCTGACTTGGAGGTAGGAGTCATTGGGGAGCGACTGTGCCAGGACCCTGACACCCAGAGAACACACTGTGCAAATTAATAGAGAATGACCAAGGAGTACCTCTGTGACTGACTGGGACCTCTGCTTCCTTGGAGGCAAAAATGTTCAGAGCTGATTGCTCTCATTAAATTTGTTATAGTGATATAATTATGATAATATGCCTGTGATGACTCTTAGTGTGTGGTGAGTTTGCGTACCATGGTAAATTTGATATGAATGTTTAATATTTATATGGTCCATGTGACCTTTAAATTAAACCAGGGAGAAAATATTGTCAAACTGTGTGTTTTTAGTTTGTGGCCTCAATTTTACAAACTTTCAGTGGTCATTAAAAAAACAACACGATATCTTTGTTGTCTCGATGTGACTAATCGTCACCCCCTTTGAGCAAAATTAAAATAACTGATCATTTTGCCTATTTGTTCCGAAATTCAAACAGGAAAGGGGATTCAGCTAGCTTTCCTACTATAATTAGGTTGATAATAATGTTGAGTGAATTATTGCACTTTTGTTATTCAGGGGGAAAGTCTTTCCTCTGCTGTGTGTCACATGAGATATTGGTGTGGACATAATTCTTATTCTGGCAGCAGCACGTTGACTGATATTATTTAAATTACACCTCCTTGGGCTAAGTATTCGGAAATACTTTGCAGATGGGAATTCATCACCAAACGGTGTTGAGAATAAAAGGGACATCGAGTCTTGATTACACTGACAAAAATGGCTTTTTTCCAAAGGGAAATGACTAATGTTGTTAAGGACAGATGCAGGTATACTGCACGCTAAACACTGGTTGAATTTAATCTATAGATGATAAATGAAAGGAAATTGAATGTGGTATTCCTGGCACGAAGCAGGAGAATAGGCCCATGATCTCAAAATAAGTGTAACATGCAAACTACTTGTTTCTAAAGTATTTGCTACCCCTACATCCCTATTTCATTTAAACATTTAAAAAAAAAATGTAAAGAAAAGTTTAGTGAAATTGCACATAAAAAGCCTCACCTGATTACATTTTGATGATCTTCCCTTCAGTGTTTCCTGCACTTGGAACGGCACCTGCACCTGCACTCTCTATGTGTCTCTATGTGCTGTTGGTATTTTTCCCCTTAACGCCAGGACTTGAGGCTGCTGTTTTTAAGGCAGAGCCTTATGAGGTCCATTTAAATGACGACCTATACTTGTGCTTAGCTTTTGCTGAAACCTCTATGCCAGGTCATAGTCTCTGTTATCAGTCAGTGCGACTCCCTCCTAGTCTCAATTCCTAGTCATTCTCATAATTGCTTCCCTGACTCACCTGATCCTGATGCAGGTCCCATCTGAGCCATGTTTCCAGTACTTCTTCCCTCTCTAATACCTCCCACTTTAATAACTAATACCTAACTTTTTCACCGATACAGTGCTTATGCCAGTGTGGATCTAGTTCTGACTTGGTGCTTTTTGAGATCTGGCTCAATTTTACTATATTTGAGAACCAACTGTGTCATTTACGTGCAAAGACAAATTACAGTAGACCAAATCCATTGGTTACATCTTCAAATCGTTGGTGGCTTTTTATTGTAGCACCTCCTGTGGCCAATGATGTCAGTAAGTCAGATAAGCTTTTTAGTTTTCTTTGGAAATATATGGAACTACTTGTACATTAGACACTACATTGGTCGAAATGAGGTACTAATAGATCAGCCCATCTATGATCAGTCTGCCTCAGTCTGCCTCCAGGCTCAAGGCCATCAGCTGAACCAGCCTTGCATCCCTCTAGGTTGGCTTCTGGTCATCACCTGAGCTGGCTATCCCTCGTCCCTCTTCCCTCTCTTCCTGAACTTTGCATTAAATCAGTTTGTCCTTTGTCAAGTCTTACTGGCATCTGCACCTGGGTATATGTGTAAAAAAAAAAAAAAAATACAGTCTGGTCAGTAAAATTAACCCTGTGCATGTAGACGGACACAGTTCCACTCTTCAGCCAAACAGCCATGAGCTGCCAACAGAAGAAAGGTTTACACCACCCCATGGAGCACCTAAGGGACATTTCCACTTCACTCTCCAAATCCTCCACAACCTACATAGTCTCACTCACATCATGGGGTGAGAAGATTCAGCAAAACAGCAAAGACAATGTGGGAAACATTAGTAATGTAATATCTAACTTAAAAAAATAAACATATGGAAACAATGCAGGTTACAAGTTTACCGTTTAGTATGTAGACAAATATATTTCATTGAAATTCAACTTTCCAACACTGTTTCTATAGCAAGGTCAGAGGAGGCTGAGGGCCAGTGGGACGAGGCCAGTCCCAGCTCCAAGGAACAGGCTCCCCAGCTCCACCCCAGTTGAGCAGCCGCTGCCTTTGCAGCCCACTAACACCTTTCCCCCCAATCTGCCTCCACAGGTCCCGGTGGCAGCAGGCACTGTTCCCGACCCGTGGAGGGCCACACCATTGCCATGGCACGAGTGTAATGGGAGTGCCCTTTGATGGATGTCAGGCAGGTGTTCTTCGTTGCTGGGGCTCCAACACCCTTTCCCGGACCAGAAGGGAAATACAGCGTACCAGAAAGGTGCCAGGAGGGTACACACCAAGTTTGGTGGACTCAGGCTGCATGCAGACCCTGGTCCTGGTTTAATCAGGGGCATTGTTGGAGGCAGAGTGAGTGGTCAGGTGTGTGCATGGTGCACGCCCCGCTGTAGTGGCTCCACCGCATAATGTATGGAGGGGGAGGGGGGGGGTAGGCTCAGCTGGATGGGTCCCCAGCATCAGTGGAGGTGGAGGTGTGTGGTGGAGGTGTAATCTGCAGGGAAGGGGTGGTGCAGTGGGGTCGAGGGCCAGTGCCAGGGAGGCTGGCAGGGCAGCTGAAAGCAATTCAGTAATTACGCTCTCCCTATTTTGGTGGCGCCAAGACCTGGAGGAAAAAAGTACAGGTGGAGACAGGTGGAAAGCTGTCGGGATGAGGGGCGCAAATAATTGTAAATAAAAACACCATCACAAGCACGCTGTCTTAGCTCCTCACTGAGGTCACACAGTCCTTCAAAAGTCTCTTTGCAGACTCATTCAGTTGTAAAGCGGCACCTAGCAGATTTACAACTACATTTGACAAAGTCAATCTGCCGCTTAACCTTTAACCATACTCCAGGCAATGTGGAGTGTTCTTTTGTCTTACACAGGTGTAGCACAGTCAAGTAAAATCCTTTGACTACTGAATGAGAACTTAATGCTGTACCCAACTGGCTGAACCAGCAGTGATTTAGCTTCTGTCCACTGACATATTGAAGGGACTAAATATGAATTTTACATTTTATACTTGTACTTGTATTTCACCTTGGGGAGATGTGTTTTCACTCTGACATTAAGGGTCAGTTTTTGATTAGTCATAGCCAAAAAGAAGAGCCATTATAATATATTACTTATATATTTTCTGCTGAAAAATGATTATGTGTGATAATACAATCATCATGAAAACCTTTAAAAGGGATTAGACTTTTTTTTTTTTTTAGTAAGGAGTGAGAGAGACTCACCTGACTCACCTGTACAGCTGGCATTGAGTTCTTTGAACTCCAGCAGCCTCCCACACTTCTCTCCACTACGCTACTCTTTTCTCTTCTCCTGCTGTGACAGCTTTGGCCTTTAAGCTCAGCACTGTTATCACATTTTAACAAGCGCGTCATTAACGTTGTCTCACCGAGCTTTCTGTCGCAGTGACAGACAGCTGTTTTGACACACCCTGCCTCTTGCAGTTGCAGGGCTGACTTACAATAATGCATTACTAAAAATGTCAGTGGCTCCATTTAACTTTATTCGTTTTAAAGCCAGTGGTAAAGGTTTTTATTACCCACTTTATTGAACACCTTACGGTGAGATGGTGCTGTCTAAATTGTATTTTACATTATAAAGTTCTACAAGTATGTGGCAGCAGCTGCACAGGAATGTAGAGCACACATTTACTCTTTATGGTACACAGTCCAGTGGAAATGACTGTACAGATAATGTGCTTGTTCTTATTTGTGGATCATGGCGCACTCACATGTATGACCATGCTGGCCAAATGATAGTCCTCTCTGTTCACCTTTTGAATGCCAGTATTTCTTAAGCATCCCTTACCTGAGCATAGAGTTACAGTGCACATTATGTGATCTTTAACCTCAGATTTCTGGCCAACAAGCAATAATCCAACGCCATCCCACTCTTTTCAGTTTCTAATACTGTTCTATAACAGTTCCATCTCTGAAATTACTCTAATGTAATGGTAGGCTGTTAGTTTTTAACATAAAGCTACCATTCTTCCAATATTATAGCCACTTGTGAAGAAGGTTTATGTGTCTAGGCAGTTCTACACTTTTTGATAATACCCGTCCTCAATCTTGTCTGTGTGTTCCTTTATGTAATGTAATTATGAACAGCAATACCCATCAATGTACCAGCTGTCTCACTACAATATCTCCATAGTCTGGACTTTCTCGCTGACCCTGAAGATATTAGTATTCTTAAAAAAATTTTAAAAAAAAAATTAAAAAAAAGTGATGGTAAAATGGAATCATCAAACAAAATCCTCTTAAAAAAAGCCACAAAGCATGCGTCATCCCATTTCACCAACATATTAAAGATTTTGCTATGGAGCAAACTCAGTTTCTCCAAGTACCCAAAATGAATTACATTGTGGATTATCGTGTAATTATGGATCTTTCCAAAGACTGATAGAACCGGAAAATTGAGTTCTGAATATTTCATAATGCATAGCACCATCTTTGTAGAGGAAATTATTTAGGGATAGCATGCTCATTTGCAGAATGGATAAAGGTTCATTGCGAGTCACTAGAGTGCAGTAATTGGAAAGCTCCTGTGATTCAAAGGAATCATTCAGAGATGAGCATGTCTCCTGGATAGCTGTGTAGTACTCCATTAATCTTCAGTCACACACCCAAAACTATTAGCTGCCGTCCAAACCTATCAAGCTGTTGGCATATAGCATATTTGTGCCGCATATAAATCACAGTTATACAACAAATGTGATAAATGTGCACTTTATCCTTTTTTTCCCTTTGCAGATGAGCTCTGGCACCCTCCCAACCTCAGCCACCATGAACACAGCAAGGAAACAGTAACTCTTGTAATCTTACCTATGAATTTTTTTGTAAGTCTTTATTTATTTCTTTTTCTTAAGTGTGGATCCTTTTAATGCACAGACAAATAGAGTTATCACAATATCAGCATCACATTACATGAAAGATCATCATCACCAAGGACAAACCAAACAATTTAAGGTTGGATAAACTACTCACTTAGGTGAACACTCTGCCTGGGATCTAAAAGAATAATTTTGTCGCCTCTAGAAAACATATGAAGAAATGCCAGTTTTGAAAAATGTCATCTTTAAAAGGCAAATCTAAATGTCAGAGAGATAGATCCTTTACACAAAGAGAGCGCTGCCTTCTGGGTAGTACACAGAAAGGCTTGAGAATAATGTATTTTTTTCCCCCGGTTGAAATGAACTGCAATTACCCATCATCAAGCATATAAAGTAGTACACTCGCATTCACAGTCTCATAGCCTGGGGAGGAGAGTGGTCACTGTTTGCAACATTAGTCAGGGAAAAAAAACAAAAGGAAAATATGTTTTGCTTTGTCACGAAAAAAATAGACTTCACTATCTTGTGATGTGAAGTATGTCGCTGAGATGTTATGGAATATACTAAATTCGCTGAACGGATGAGAGGCAGGTAGTGTTAGGCTCTGCAAAGTTTTAAATAGGATGTTAACATAGGCTGGAGGAGGCTTAACAAAATGTTAACAAAATAAGCTCCAGGCAAGCTTCTAATGACTGACCTCCACCTATCAGTCCCTGTAGTTATGCATTTTCTATCACCTGCCCAGGTTAGGAAGTGTGGATAAAAACCCAAGTAACCAAAGAATATTTATATTAATTGCAAAAAACGTTTTTCCTCTTCCATTCACCATAAATATGGAAACAGACACTGTGCATTCGTATTTTGATCAATGTCAGTGGCTATAGCATCTCCTACCCCGTTCTCCCACACTGTGCCTGCTCAGGACACAATCATATATTTATGATCGCTGATTGGCAGTTGATTTCCAAGCAAAAAAGTTAAACTGCAGAAGGAAAACAGGAAAAACAATTAGCAAAACAGCAGCTCAGTCCAATTTAAACCCAATGACACTAACATGAAGGCAAACTCATAATCTGATCCATAATCAAGCAGAGCACTTTTAATAGGAGCAGGTCACAGTATAAAGGGGGAACAACCTCTTTTGCAAACATAAACACAACATTAGTCAGGATAGACGGTTTTGGTTTGGTTTGGTTTGGTTATTTTTACACCCCACCCTCCACGTAAAGGTGCCCACAAGGAGAAGTTGCTTACAGCAACATTGCTGTGTGTTTTAAACTACAAATTAAATATTGCATTTTCATGCAAAACAGAGACTGTTGGCTTAAAGTGGTTTACATCTCTGGGCTTACTGATTCATCAAAGTTTGCAGCTAAAATATTTCACAGTACAGAATTTTCTTTTCTTTTTTTTCTTCTTTTTTTAATCTGATGCATGAAAGCCATTTCGTGTTTCTTTTTTCTTTTCTTTGTGTGTGTGGTGGGGTGGGGAGGGGATCACAGCTCAAGCAAGCAGAGCAGCATGCCTTATTTGGGTTTATATTTTACAAATTGATAAATATACAAATGGGAAATGAATACCTGAATATATCTTTCTTTGGTCATCATTTTCAAAGTTGTCATTCCTCATACATCTCAGTGGGGAATATCAGTAAAGAACTGACTGTCAGTCAGTGTAGGTATGTAACCGAATGAAGATTTGAAAAAAGGCAGAAGAAGAAATGCAAGAAGAAAAGAAAACTGAAGTGCAAGTGGAGATGAAGACGGGAAAAGACTGCAGTCAAAGACTAAGACGGGAGAGATGGCGATCGAGGCAAAAGAAAACAAGCCTCTGCTCCGACTGTCCCAGGTCACATGTTTTTATATTAATGGTTGAGGTCTTGTGTCAGGTCAGAGAGAGCTAATCTTAACTCTCTTGCTGGAGGGCACCTTCAACCCACGGGGCATCTGGGTATCTCGTCAACCCAACAGTGAACCACCGGGCTCTTCTCTTAGCATGCAAATGAGACAAGAACAAATGTCCCATCACTTCTGGGGCTCCATGTCCCAAAGTGCTTAACACTCTTCCTGTCACCCCCCACACTCCCACACCCCCACAACCCATCCCACTCCAGCTGCTTCAAAAAGCCCCTCCTGCACATCCTTCACTCTTTTTTCCCCTCCCTCTGATGTTCTTTAAATGAGCTTCCCAACTCCACTTCTTTCTCACAATTCAATTTTACAAGGCCATTATCCTGGGTGTAATGTGGAGGTTAAATATATCGGGGCAGACATTATGTGAAAATAATTAGTGCTAATGAATAATGCACTCATTCAGCTGATGAAGGATGGTTGTCAGGGTAATGGAGTACAAGGGAGGGGCCCCTCTGACAAATGAAATTAAAATATTTAAACACTGTTTTACGATATTATCAGGCCCTCACACTCTTTCCCTGTTACGCACTCACTATATGGAGGAGGCGAGCCTCCATGTGACATGATAGTTGTGCCATTACTCACGCACAACATCTGTCTCACCAGAAGCCCAGATACAAGGCCCATGCTTTTGCAGTTCCTCACACCACAGCTCATCATCCCAGCCCTGATAATCACGCTGATGGCATTAGAGATGGCGCTCTTATTGACAGTCGATGTCACCCTGCCACATTATATTTTCTTCGCTTTATTTATTGCCACTGCACTCATTCTGCCTCTTAGGATCTCATTCTGCGCCCATCATGTGACAATGAAGGATGTAGGTTTTAAATCGCCTGGTTTACAGCGCCCTCCCAGTCAATTGGCCTGTTCCAATCAATAATGGTGGACTAAGCACTCTGTGACAGATAAATGGTAAAGCATCAACACAACCTTATTAGACATGATGGGTAGATGAAAATAAAGGAAAGTGCCTTTGACAGAGGACAGAAAGTGCATGAACTAATAATATATATTGTTTCTTTCTTCATGCACCAAACTCTGTTTGGTGAACCTTTAAACACCTATTTCCGCCTACATCTACTTGAACTTCAGCTATTCTAGCACTTTGGTTTACTTTGGTTTCAACATAAAGTCTCTAAGATTGTGGTCAGTAATCCAATATTTAAGAGTCGTCAAAGCCTACTCATTTTTGGAGCTGACAGAATGTGATGTATGTGTAAATAAGACTCCAGCCATTAGAGCCTATCCCCATTGTTTGTATTTAACCATGCTCCTGTGTAGTGCTTAACACATTCCCCTTAAACACAATAGATCCCTCCTGGTTCAAGACCAGGAGAAGACACAAACCAAGCAGTATACTCCCATTGCTGGTCCCAAGACCAGAAAAATGGGAGTATTGCATTACGAAGGGAATTTGGTATAAATCAAACTTGCAGATCCATCCACTGTGGTAACCCCCTCCAGAACTACGTATCATCAGTTGTACAGTGGGTGAAAACTGCTGGTACAACTGATGTCAGTTAGTTGTAATGGAAATGTGAATAGGCTCTTGAATGATAAGCTCAGGCTGTACTTGCTGACAATGACAACGCTATCATGCTGATGTAATGTTAGCCCTCTTAATTTATTTTCTTTGTAAGTAAACTTCTAAACATTACACAATGTAAACATTATGTCAAAGAGTAACAAATTACAGATTAAAATTTGAACCTGAAGATAACCAAAGTTATGAGGATTTGTCCTAAAGAGAGCAAATATATTTGCTGCAAAACTTTAAACCTGTGAGTGTTGATAGTTGTTATTAACTTCAACAGTGGAAGTGAGTGGGCTGATCTGCGTTCTTGCCCACCCCTGTGGTCACATGTTCTGGATATCAACTGAAAAAAAAAAAGATCAAGGATGTAAAAACTCACAGGGTTTTTCTCTCTCTTTTTTGTCAGTTTGTTGCTAATGATGCCACATCGTTGTTTTATATTTTGTTTTTTAGAAATACAAACGTTTTTGGCTCCCAGGGTACCCCAGCCAAAATCCCCCAGTTCCACATATAATGTTTTATGACATTGAATGATTTATTCAGTTATTGTTTACCATGAGTCCTAAATCATAGTATCACTCAGTATCAAGAGAGCTAGGGGCACTCTCTCAGTGATTTAAAAAAAAGAAAAGCTTAGTTGCCATCATGTGGGTGGGGGGGACTTTTCCAAAATGGAAGCTATCAGAACATTGGAGATGTTGTCAGATCTACCAGAGACAGATAGATGCCCTGGTCATGCCACACATGACAAGAAGAGCTGATGCTGCTACATTGCAAGCCCCAAACTGAGCAGCAATAACCCTCCTGGGAGTGATGGAAAACTCCACCTGCTGATGTGACTGTCCAACGCTCAGCTGGAACATCCACTCGACAAAGGTGTTACTTTGCTGCCGAAACACAGACAGGGAGGAAGCAACTGTTTGCTCCTCCTGATGCAGCATGCCCTGAGCATAGCATGAGGCAAACTGTGTGTTATAACAGCATGTAGGGTGTGTTTACCTTTAGCTGTGTTTAGTTTTTTCCAGTCCCTGTACACCCATGGTTGGTGGTCTCTGCCAGGGTTGCCGTTTGTCTCTGATTCTGTTTATAACTTTTAAGAACAGAATTTCTGGGAGCAGCCAAAGGGTGGAGGGTGGTTTTAGGATATGATCTCTGGTTTTCTCAGATGATGTGGTTTTGTTGGTTTTGCATCCCATCCACTTCCAGCAAAGTGTGAAGTAGATGGGATGAGAATTAGCATCTCCAAGTCTGAAGCTATGGTTCTCCGTTGACAAAGAGTGGAGCACTCATTCAGGGTTCAGAATGACTCGCTGCCCCAAGTGGAGTAGTTTAAGTAAGAGTATTTTAAGTAAGTATTACACCTACTGATGACGACACTGCACTGGTCGGTTGTGGTGAAGAAAGAGCTCAGCGCAGATGTGAATCTGCCGATTTAACGGCTGATCTGCGTTCTTGCCCGCCCCTGTGGTCGCAGGTTCTGGGTATCAACTGAAAAAAAAAAGATCAAGGATGCATGCAGCAGAAATGATTTTCCTCTCAAGGGTGTTGGAAATAGAGGCATTTGGTCATTTAAGAGTCGCTCAGAGTAGAGCCACTACTTCTCCTCATCAAAAGGTGTTTTGGGCATGCAATGGCGTTCCCGGGGCAGACCAAAGTACACACTGGAGAGATTATATCCCCAAGCTGGCCAGTTGTGTATTTATTTCAGTTTTTTTATATTTGACTGATATAATCCACGAATCCAAGACAAATAGTGTTTAATTGAAATTATTAAAAAATTTGTGATACTTCAATCGACAAAAGCTAAATAAGCTGATAAATAACAATGTGGTTTGTATTTGTAAATCTGTAAGTAATATTAAATAAACTGGAAAAATACTGGCAGATAATAAATAAGCTATATTTTTTTCTTTAGATGACATTAATGACATAGCTAATAAGACTTTGAGTATTTGAGTTATTCTTGGGGTCCCCAGGGACCTCCGTCGGTAGTCCACTAATGTTAACTATGTCGGTAGGATGAGTGTTAACAAATTAAAGGTGGGTCTGTGGCTGGGTAGGAACCATACCCTGCTCCATCTGGCAACTTTCTTTTCTTAACTCTTATTTTGCATTTTGGCACCATATACATTTGACTTGCAAAACAGACCTAATTACAGGGCCTGCAGTATGCAAGCCACACATCAAACATTAAGTTACAGTAGAAGCCTGTGATCCAAGTCACATACCCTCTCCCTCTTTTTTTTTTTCTTCTGCCCTCCCTTGCCTCTGCACACCAGAAACACTGATTGTAACAGGGACATTAAAGGGGAATTACAGCGAAACAATTTACACTTAATGTAGCAGTCGTATGAACCGGGAAGAAAGATGGACAAAGATATAGCCGTATTAATAATACATGTTTTAATTAAGCAGCTGGGAATGCAAGGAGCAGGATCAAGGGAACAGACAGACAATGAAAGAAGAACTCGAAAGGAGGGAAGCGGTGAGAGAAAGACGGACGAAGAAAAAGAACTGAAAATGAGAGAGCGAATGACAGAGAAAGTGTAAAACAAAGCGGAGCATAAAAAGTAGAGGAGGGAGGGATCGGAATATGGTGCTGTGCGTTTCCTGCAAACCGTGATTCATGGGCAGTAAATATGCAAAGCCTGATGGCCATAAGGCAATCAGAGGAGCGCCACTCATCTACATGTTGCACAGTGGGCTATAATCCATCTGAGGGGCAAGGAATAATGATACCAGGAAGCAGGAATAAGAGCAGGGTCTGTTTATTACCTCAGACAGATCCATAATGCATACAGATGTGAGGGAGGCACACAGCTGCCTCTGGCCAGAGAACTCTATTGAAAAGTAGAGACAGTAATATTGTGTTTAGTGTAATGAAAGACAATCTGATTGAAGCACCTATTAAGGCAAATAAGACTGCTGTCGTATGACGTTTAAGTGCCGGAGCTGTAACGATCACTGACAGGGTGGAGAAGAGCTGGGATGGATACCGAAGGAGAACGAGGCACCGATCCAACACCTCAAAGGCAACAACAAGGTCACCAGTAAATAACATGGGTAATGCAAAATGAATGTGCACTCGTGCAAAGTGAAATGTAAGGTAATAATATGGTCCAAATATGCACATTTAAGACCTTGCTCGCTGTTAAGAGCATACCAGCGCAGATAAAACGTACGACTGGCAATAAAGCAGTAATTTGAATTCTTTGGTGTCATTGTGTTTACTTTTCTTTATTTGCAAAGACAGCCGCACATTCACGCACACTCTCGAACACAAAGGCCCTCTTCCCCATCTCCTTACAGAGAACATTAACACCAGGATCCTAGTGATGCTAGAGTAAAGTAATAAATTGTGTTGAACATTGATAAACTAATGCAATTACCTGCAGGGCAAGCCAGTCAGCTAATTTAAAGATACCAGGTTTGTTCATGGGGTGGGAGGCACTGAATAGCCCCCAAGGGTGAAAGATGGCGCCTTTATTACATCTGAGAGGTCAGCTTGGTAGCAGTGTATTAGGATTGATCTTTTGATCCCAGCCTGGAACCCCCACACCCCCCCAAAAAATGTACCAACCCCATATGGCTGAGGAAAAACACAGCTTATCTGGCGCAAAGGGTTAACTCTGCCAGCCAGGCAGCCTAATTGAGCGCCACACATCTCAGCTACACAGCAGAAACAGGAACCTGGAGGGTCGTAACAAGCCAGGCGTGACTTATTCACATAATAAACCAAGCAGATATCTAAATGAGCCATTGAGCCAGCCAGAGGGAGGGAGGCCATTAGGCCGCGCGGACCATGGGTACATATTTGTATATCTACAATTGCCCAATCATTTGCATATGTGGCTGGCTATAGACAGTGCTCGCACCCAAGGGCCCAATGACACAACATAAAAACTTTGTACTCATTCACAGCATCATAAACAAGTCAGAGACTCATTTGTTTTATCCAAAAAAAAAAAGTACACAGGATTTACAGGAGACATTAATCGAGATATTTAAAACCATCCCGGCTGCAAAATACAAAGACACGGTCACGCCATGGGTGGATATTCTTTCAGTGAAGCCTTACTTCATAGAGTGATGTTTCATTTAATATACCAGTTAAATCTAATCTACCATCTGACTTCTAGTGTTGGTTACCCTCAGATAAAAGCAGACCTAACCTGTTAGGCTCTCAGTAACTTACTGTAAAATTTCCATTTCATTTCTAGATGTTACCAAAACACTGTCAGATCCTAAACATTCACAGACTGTTTTTCCGCGGGCATCATACAGTATCTGTGATGTGAATGAACACAGCATGAGTCAGAGGAGGAGACGGATACCTCTCTGATGTCCGTCTGTTACATATTAAGTTGCAGCCACAATGACACTGCAAGGGTCATCCTCAAATGGAGCATTTCAATTTTATAATATTAATGAATGCTGGGAATGAATAAATGTTTTTTGTGTGTAAAAGTACAAATATTGATAATGGTTGGGTGTCAAAGGTATCAGCAGAAAAGTGTCCTCATGTTGTGGTGGACAGCCATGAACTGATGACATCGCATATAACCAGCAGCTTAGAGCAGCATATGAGTAAATATTGTCCACACTCCAGTGACAGGTACACACAGGCCTCTCATTCGCTGTGGAAATATCTGAGTTCAGCAGTGTTACAGCTTTTTGCAAAGAAACTGTTTCTTCATCTGCCTGCGAGGGATGACCTGAAGCTTCCCTGATAGGAGGAGCATACAGAGATGGTTATCAGGGATCAGAGTGTGTAATGTATTTAGGAACTAAAGTGTAACAGATGTTATGTGCCTGACTATTTCCGTTTTGGGTTGGGGGGTTTTCGCTAGTCTCCCTGCTAAATTAAGCTATCCAGTCCTGATTGTGACATCATTATGTTCACACAGTTGTGTTGTGTGGCCTAAAACTGTGATGGTAACCAATAAATGTACATTTAATTAAAGCTGTGATTAAAATTATTGAGTGATGTCTTTTCATTTCAAGATTTTGTGTGATGTTTTTTTCTTCCACATAATACTTTTTATGGATTCCTAAACGACAAACACAAAGAAACAGATGTAGAACAGATGTCCAAATTACCAAGCAAATGCAAGATATTCACACATACTTTTTTTTAATAAATAATGCAAAGAGCTTGTAAAATTGTATTATTTTAACGCATCACTGTAGAGTGCTAGTAAAAAAAAGTAAGGCAACAAAAGCTGATCATAGTAACATTCGAATTCTCATTTCCTCTGAAAATCCAATTTCTTGCATCACTTTACTGCATCCTCCTGCTCGCCTGTTATGTTGTTCAGTTTAAACAATAACACAAGGTTATCACTATCATTCTTGGTAATGGGTCAAGGGGTCAGCCTTTAATATGACCTCTGACACATAATTAAATTGCCATCTTTAACCTCAGTTACAGCCTGTCACAGAGCATTGGATTACATGCTGCAAATCACTGTACTGATCAATAGCAGGAGAAAATGCAAGGGGCGTGGCCTGCCCTGTCCAGAGGAGTCTGCGCAGAGATTATCTTTAATGAAGTTGAACTGTGCAGTGATCATGTTAATGTGTAGTCTTATTAGATTCTGAATGATGTACTGAAACACACAGTTATCCTTGCAGGGATGAGAACACTGCAGATAAGGCATCAAAGAGCCACTTGTAGTGTCCAGGCACATGACTAGCTTTCACTTTAGCTGTTAGTCATGCATCTTTTTATGTACTTACCCTTGTGTCTCAGATTTGGCCTCAAAGCATGCACTTCATACAGGTTTTGAAATATGAGTATGAGCAGCTTTTATTGTGACTGAGAGGCCTTTTCTATGGAAGGAATTAAGAAATTTCTCAGTAGGAGAAGCACAGGTTTAAATAAATTGATGATAGTGTAACATGAGGGTTCATTATATGGTACTAAATCTCTCTCAGCTATTAGAAAACAGCAAGATGAGACCTTTCCTCTTGCTACACTTCAACAACACAACTTCCTTGTTTAGACTCCCCATGTAACTTCACTAACCAATCAGAAGCCAGGAAGTCCTACACTTAGGTAAATAGGGGGAAACAAACTAGGTAGATTCAACACAATTTATTATTACTGATTTGAAATTATATGTTTAAACATATACATATCAAAACATTAAATATAAATATAAATGTGTATATAATTAGCCCCGTAAACATGAAAACATGGACATATATCAAATGAAATATAGATTTACTTCTGCGCCTTACAACAGTTTCAGGTCAGGTCAGTTTCAGGGTCCTAGTGCTGCACAACCTTGCTCACAGGGACAAAGCAGGACTATTACTTAAACTCACATCTCTATGTGTCAAGTTAAAATGTGAAATACATACATACATGCAAACAATATTTTTAAAAAATAACATTTTATCAATAATCATATAATTACATTTATATGTTATTAATTAGTTATTAATATGTGGATGATTATGTGTATTTGTCAATAACAAATATTGTGAAATTGAAGAATAACAGGTAAATATCATCCTTCTTTATTATATATCAATGAGTTGAGATCTTAATAAGTAGATCTTAAATAGGCTTGCCGGTATGATGTAACGTAAAGAGTGCATGGAAGAAAAAACACATACATAGGTATAAATTTACAGAAACAAAAAAACAAAGCTGTTCTGTTCCAGTGAAACTAAAAAAGCAAAAGTTCAGCTCCAGGTGTTGCCTTGTTTTCACACGTAAACAGATCAGCTGCAGCGCTGCGATCTCAGCAAAGGGACTAAAGGATCAGCTCCTTCTGATCTGAGATTTCGGGGCAGCTGCGTCTTGATTCAGTTTTGCCACTTGTCTGAGAGAGTGATACCTGTAATCTGCAGTCAACAGACAAGGTCAGAGGGGCTTTGTTAAGTCTAATACAGCAATATTTCTGAAAAAAACTGACACTGATGGAAAGCCATTTCTAACAAAAACAAAAGTTTTGTCTTGTCTGTGGCTTCCATCCTCACAAATCCACTGATTCCACACCAGAACTGTAGCTGCTGTTACAGAAAAAATGAGTCCCCAAACTCAAATAATCCTGAATGACTGTGCTGATTATGATTTAGAGGCTGCTAGTTTTGTTTCAAACTGTGCCTTGCTTTGTGGCCGGGGGCCTTGTGTTGTTTAAAGGGTTGTCGGGGTATAAATACTAAATTAATCATGCTTTGGCTCAACTTGCTAGGGACTGAAATTTGCTTATGGAAGCTCGTGATCACATAAAATATTAATAGTGTTACAGAGAACTGGCATTGTAGCAATAGGAGCGAGGCATGTGAAAGCTCAGAGCAGCAATGTCGGGAGGGGTCACAAGTGATTTAAGATCAGAAACACTTTCTACAGATTGCCACCTTAAATTGATAAGGCAACACACAATTAAGTGACCAAAGGATTGCATTAGCACATCCATTAGGAACATTTTTGTACATCTACCAAATTGGCATAGTAGTAATTGGTATTAGCTGACATGCAGCAGTGTTTTTGTGTTGTAAAAAAGGCAGGAATATTATTCAAATTAATCTGAATACATTACAAGTCACTAATGTGATGCATTTTCCTAGATGATTCATATCTGTGTGACCGACTTCTTGAGGCCCTTAGGGCTTCAAAAAGGAACTACAATCACTTTCACTGACAGGCAGCTTATCTCCAAGCAAACAAAGTGAGGCTTTCAACACACATATCTTTCTTTCTTTTTTAAGTTACGCATTCAACCCTATTTCTAACAAAAAAGTCAAGGCATTGTGTAAAATGTAAGCAAAAAACAGAATAAAGTGATGTGCAAATTATTTTAGTCGATATTTCACTGAAAATAGTGCAAAGATAATATATCAAGTGTTGAGAAATAAAGATATAATATTATTGTTGTTGATGTTGGGGGTTTTTTGTTTATCAACAAGCCAGTATTGTTGGCCAACATTAATTCTTTGCTGATCTATCTGTATCAGAATTTATAAAAGCTGATAAATGAAAATTTGATTTAAAAAAAAAAAGTAGAGATGAGAGAAACACCCTTCAACAACATTATGAGTGTTGACATTGTTTAGTTTGTCCACAAGAGGGCAGTCAGCAACATCCCTGCTGGCAACACTGTTCCACAAATACAATAACCAGCTAATCTGAGAAGAGGAAATGAGCAAAGTATATATATAACTACTGTAATAAATGTTAGGGAAATCTGTTACTACTAAACTATTTTCAAATGCCCTATTTCACAAAAAAAAGCTGAAAATGATTTTTTTGTTTGTTTGTTTGTTGTTTGTTCCTGAACAGAAAAAAATATGATTAAATGTCATGTTTGATTAATTTCTGACTTCGCTGAGAAGTCCAGTGTTCCCACTCAAATTTGGCAATAAAAACTGTTTTTTTTTTAAGTTTGTTACTGAATTCAAATTATTATATGCCTAAAAAATAACAAGTACATTTTTAACAGTTTCAAAACAACTGTTAAATTCTTACATTTATTAAGTTCGTCATGTTACAAGACTTTTTTTAGCCAATTATTATTATTATTATTAATAGTAGTAGTAGTAGTAGTAGTAGTATTCTCTAAACAGAAGAATGACCTTGCAGTTGGGTTTCACTGAACAATTCAAAAGAGAGCATCTACAATGATATGGAGGAGCATTAGTGCATTAGGTATTGAAAACATGTGAAGGAACCATAAATGCTTCACCTTCTGCTTGTATTTGGTTGTAGGAGATGTGCTAAACGAACATGTCTGTAATCTGTAGGCGTCACATGTTAAAATCATTTGAGGAATTACAAAAGAAGAAGACAAAGGAGCCTTAAATCTTATGTCAAAAATGAAACAAATGAATATTCGTTTTCCTACATTTTAAATTTTCTCTTTGTTCTATTTCAATTAGTAATATTATTAATAATATGAACAATAATGTAATTGACAATATGCAAATTATTGCCATCTGTTTTTGCATTTTGCACATAAAAGGATTTTTTTTTTAGGTTCTATATAGGAAGAAACAAAAAACAATATGGAGTTTATTCCAAGTTTTGATGCCATTTGTCTCTTTGACACAAATCAGAAAGTAAAATTGTATATAATGGATGACATGGAGGCTGTAAACTTGTTATCCCATATTTTCAGAGCTCACATGGAGCGTATAAATAGACTCTTCTGACTGAGACACAATAGGGAGGCAGGTTCGGACATTTCTGCATGCTGGTCACAGCTGCAGACTGCCTGCGACACAAATTCGAAATTTTCATTAATTCATACAGCTGTTCCATGAAGTGCTATTAAATAACTGTCAGGAAAATCTATGTCAATCAAAGCAGTAACTTCACTAGTTAGGTCTACTGGGCCTTGCCTCAAGAACACAAGTGTGCAGGTCAAAGCACGGCTGGTTGTGTTATCAAAGAATACGATTGGATGAGTTTTGGTCGCACCAAAGGTAAATAAGGGCAGGAGGAGGCGGAAACACTCCCATACTGAGAGATCGAGGGATGAGGGAATGTATTTCTGGTGGTGGCACAGGGGGAAAGGGTTTAAATGATGAACAGCAGATATTCTAAGAGAGCAAATCTGATTTCTCACAATTATCTCTGCAAGCCTGACAGGCACCGGGGGTGGCAGAGGAACAATGAACTAGAGAACGCTGATTGGGTTATTTGTCCCATCTCATTCATGGCTGAGGGATTGTGGACCGCCTCTCTGCAGGTGTAGTGCAGGCTGCAAACACCGTATAGTAAGCAAAAATCCTTTTAGCCAAACACCGCCACTCACATTCATTGATGTTTTAAAGGAAGGGTCCAAGTAAGCACACATTAGCCATTATTTTCACATTCTTGATGTAGTTTTTAGCTTCTCAATATTTTCTGGCCTTTTTTCATATAATGTGCCTTGTTTTGTGACAGGTCTGTATAATCCACACAGATTGTGGGTCTATGTCATCTTGATCAATTAAGCAAGGCCTACCCTGAATACAGTTAGGTCTGTAACTGTTTGGTAAACCGCCACAGTAGATTTTTCAATCAAAAAATCAAGGTAAAGTGCAGTCTTTCAGCCTTACATCAACTTTTATTAAGTTTTTATACATTGCTTTAATTTTCAAAGGCTCAAAAGCAACTAAACAAAGATAATAATTTAGATTTATTTAGACTTTTTATTGTCATTGTGCAGTTTCTTGCACAGCGAAATTGGGTAGCAAGACCACAAAGGTGCAAAAGTAAAGAAAACAATATACAAAGGAGGGGGGAAAAATCAACATATATATATAGAGAGAGAGAGAAAGAGAGAGAGAAATCCTCAAATATAAGGATTTGCATCAATACTTGGATGAAAATTCTTTGCAGTGAGTAACAACCTGAAGAATGCATGGGCATCACCAAATGTCTCACTTGAGATGTTCTGCTAGGCCTGCAGTTGCAGTTACCTTTAGGTGCTGCTTGTTTGTGAGTCTTTTTGTCATCGAACAGAGTGTAAAGCCCTGTGCACTCCACAGTTCATCCTGCATCAGCGGTCACATCAATAAACACTAGTGACCTGATTCCACCAGCAGCCATACACACCCATGCAATAAAAATTGCCTTAGTTATTTGACAGATAACGTGGCATGGTTCTTGTATCACTTGTATCATTTTTATCCATTTCATTTATCATGAAATAACAAGGAAACAGGACTCACCTGACCATTAAACTGCTAGTCAGTCAAGTGTCTAATTTTTTTGTGCCTCTAATAATGGTTCTGTTACCTAAAAAGTTAACGTAATACTATTCCTAAACCCCTTAAAGCAGAAAGTCTGCATTTTATTCACTTTGTTTAATTTAAAGCCCACTGTGGAGTTGCACAGTGACAGAAATACAAAAAATGTGTCTTTCTCTACGAATACGACTTTCTCTTATGGCCCATGTTGCTCAAAGACTTTTGGTATCGAGGCTCACCATGAACACTGCCATGGTTTAAATGGATACCTTCATTTGACTGTTACTATCAGTAACAGGCTCTTCCTTTAACAGAGGCCAAAAAGCACAAAAGCCTAAACTGGAACAGATGACTGGTCTGAAAGTTTTTTGGTACAAGAACAAAATCCTGAATTACACGTAATGTCAACACTAAGCTATTACACAGATTCATAAACCCGTTTCATGATCAAAATGATGCATCATTACAGAAAACAAAACTTACTTTGTATTCCGTTTTTTAAGCACAATAATTACTCCAGTTATAAACAGCACAGCAGTGTGCCATGTAAACAAAGTTCTCTCAAACTAAAACTTTTCCCATATATCTTAATGTCACACAATAATCAATCCCCAATTCATAAAATATTTCTGTATTTTAATACAGCATCACATTGAGCTTGGCACCAAATGAAGACTCATACAGTTGATACAACATTACAAGATTAGTGTAAAATGTTGACGCTTCTTGGAGAAGGATGTGTTGAACCTGCAGCCCACTGACAGCTCCTGCAAAAAAAAAAAAACACACACACACACAAAAAGAACATGTTTTTAGAGATTATTGAATCAGTTTTCAAATTATCAAGATTTCAGTCAATTTACACAAAATTTTTTTTGCAAAAATAGATATACAACATGATGTCTGCCTTACCTTTATATCACACTTGGTGCTACATAGCACTTACCAGTTCCAGTTAAAGCTGTTGAGTTTGTTTGGGTTTTTTTTAGGAAGTTTGCTCTTAGGTGAAGATGAAGGGCTTTTTTTTGTTTTTTTTGAAATGGTCTTTTTTCAGCTCTTTTTTGGCTGGTTTCTTTTTTTTCCCACTGCCAATTGTTTTGTTTTTTTTTCATTTGGGAAAGGGGGGAGGGAAGTTTTTTTTTGTTTTTGTTTTTTGGCAGGATGTTTTTAGACCATTTCAATTCTTTATTTTTTTGTACAATCCAAAGTAAAGCAAAGAACTTAGAAGCCAAGCTTTCATACAAATCACTTAAACTCATTCATAAAATATTTACACACAAGCGTTTAAACCAGTCAACCTAACACTATTCTGCAAAAGCTACAGTCATTCATTTAAATTATAACACAGCTTTTTTATTTTTAGGAGCTCAAAAAAATGTGTCTTTGAGTGATCAGCTGTCATATGTCCCAACAAACTAATTGTATTCTGTGAACCCAAATAACAAAGAAAAAAAAAAAAAAAAAAAAAAAATGTCTACATTAAGAGCAATAAAAAAAAATTCAGCACTGTCGCATCTGGTATACACAATGAAATTCATTAACATTGTACATGGTTTTTCTGCCAGTTACAGCAATTCTAGGGGGGAAAAAAAACACATCTAGCCAAAGTGAAATGTGTCTTGCTTATTTATGAGCAAGCACTGAAATCTTCTCTAAAGTTCCACTTGTCCTCCACGCCAGTGTAACCAGAGGAAGAAAAGAAAACAAACAAACAAACAAAAACATCTGAGTGAGCCTCATCTGCGCCAGGGGCGAGGCTCGTTGTCGTCTTCTTCTTCATCGTCGTCTGCCAACAGCGCATCATCACTTAGAGACTCTTCTGGGTACTGATAGGACAGAAGAAAATAAACTGAGATTACTACACGTACTGAAAAAGTGCAGAAAACTCCACAAGACATCTGTTTCTTTTTAAAAGGTCCTAAGACAAACTAGATTCTCCATCTGAGAGTAATCAAGGTATGAGGGGCTGTGCGAAATTCCCGTACACTGATCAGCCACAATATTAAAACCACAAACAGACAAAGTAAATCAACAATGATCATCTAGTGAAAATGCAATACTCTGATGGGAAACCCTGAGCAGTCATGTGAGAATACACAGAAGCGTGACATCCACAAAAACATTTTTACATCCCCAGAAACAATCAGGAGCATCATCAGAAACACAACACAGACTCCAAAATAATGTCAGCTGGGCCGAGCAGTGGTGGGATGGACTGGAAAAAAATCCTGATCCACAAAGAATCTGCTGCCAACGTAGCCCAGTGCCATGATGGGTTAAGTATGGAGAAGAGAAGGGGTGATGGGATGCAATATTAAGCAGCTGGTTTTAATATTTTGGCTGATCAGTACAATCCTAGGACAGTTCCTGCTTTAATGTTAAGAGCTCCCCCTTGTGGATGTTAAATACAAGAAACATATTTGGTAAGTTTTACTGAGATGACCACATCTAAAAAAGTCCTCACTAAAGAAAATATTTCCAAGTGGATTTAATAGCAGCATGAGGAAGAAATAAGTCTAATGCTCACTTTATGGCTCATGTGTCAGAAAATCCCCCACAGTGAATCAACAGTCCCAACACTAAGGCAAGGTGAGAAACATCCACAAACCTCATCTTCCTCTGGTTCTGCTTCGTCAGCATCCGCAGTAGTGAGAGTGGTGACAGGCTTATGCCAAGCCAGGCGCAAAGTCTGGTTATTAAATTTCACTCCGTGAAGAGCTGCCTGCAGGTGGACAACATAAAGCAGACGGGGTGGTCAACATCAGGCTTAGCTGCCGGTCTTTGTGCCTTATCCTTGCTAATCCAAGGACGAGCCATAATGCAGAAAAAAATGAAAAAGACATTTCACTGTTTGAATGTTAAACAAGGTCATAAATGCATCACCTGCTCTGCTTCCGCTCTCGTCTTGTACGTGATGACCGCGGACAGGTTACCCTCATCAACCTGGCAATCTTCAATTTCTCCAAATTGCTACAAGATTGGGAAAACAAAGCATTTTGGTCACTGAACAAACTAATACATCACAACAGTGAGGAAAATGTTCCTAACAAGCCAGCAACGTGGGCTGCTGTTAACCTACAGTTGGTTTAAAATGCAGAGGCACCGGTGTAGACAGTGTTTAGCAAACTGGAAATTATGAATATGGAATATTTTTTACACCTTATATAACAGAGCTATAGACTGAACAGAGTATCAATATTTTTAATATTTTCTCTTGAATGTATAGGAAAATAAGATGATTAACTTTAGATGAGCACTGCATGCTCACCAAATGTAAAACTTTAACATCATGTCATTTTACACTGTTACACAGCACAGTGGCTGCTATCAAATGTCTGTTTTTTCAGTTTTAGGCTGACTTACAGCAAAGTGTGGTAGCAAATCTATGCGGTCTGTGTCGGTGAAACCAGAAATTTTCAGCGCTCTTGGTCGATGATCCACGACTGCGTGCAGCGGCACGCCTCTTCCTCGCCCCCTGGAGCCCCTTCCCCGAGCCCTGACGGCACCACGGCCCCGAGGATGGACACCCCGGCCTCGCCCTGGTGACAGCAGCCCCCGTTTAGCTGCCTGAAAGAAAACAATCAGAGCACATCAGAACACAGCTGGAGTGGAAATTACATTTCATCATTTGAAATTCCAAGAGCAAGCCTGCCCTCAAGTGGCTACTGTGCAAGCAGCATTTTTATACATGCTTTCAAGCTTTTAGTATTTTCTTTCCGTCTTTTTTTTTTTTTTTAATTCAATACCTCAATTTGCAGCTGGGTATATTTGATCTTCAACAGAGCTGTGTCCTCTCCAGCCTGAGTCTTCTTATACAGATCCAGCTCTGCATCCAGCAGTTCTTTCTGTGCCTGTGAGCGAAAGCAGATTTAAACAATGTCTTTTTATTAAGAGTTTTTCTTTTATACATATAAACAAAAAGAGAAGAAAAGGATTACAGATGATCTGTACATTCGGGATAATTAGCCCGTACATTTAAGGCTGTGAAATAAAAGGGAAAAAAAAAGGGGGGGAAAGAAATATAAACATATGTATATTTCCCTAAATAACATAATCCCTGCAAAATAATCCCACTCATTCCCACCCAGGTCACTGCCCCTAGACCTGCACACTGTGTTTCCACACCAGACATAAGAGAGTTTGCTGAAAAATTCTTATAGATTTTGAAATGCATCAAGGAAAGGACCCCACATGCTTTGAAATTTCCCAGTAGAGTTCTGGAGTGTCTTATTTTTTCCAGTTTTAGACACGACATAAGGTCACATAACCACTGTTTGTGAGTGGGAGGGGCAGTGTCCCGCCACC
>VUQG01036653.1:0-23686 GCA_015106755.1 Etia nguti
CTAATTACTTTTGAAAATAAGTAATCAGTACAGTAACAGGATTTCTTTTTTGAGAAGTAATCAGTAATTAGTTACTAATTACTTTTTTCAAGTAACTTGACCAACACTGGTGGTGTGATGGTCTTTCCACGTCGCAAAATATTGACATCACTACAATGTTGAACATGGACCAACATCACTTTTGTTTATCCAGAAACAACACTAACATGACAATATCAGATCAAACATAAATACATATACTACGTGTATTATTTTTATCTTCTCCCAATTACATCTGTCATCTGTCCACCGTCAGCCCCCGCCGTCAACTGCGCGTGTGGCTCTTTTTTTCCTTTTGTTTGGTAAGAGGAGCTAAAATAGCGCTTTTGATGTTGAAGGTTGCCGATGTCTGCATGTCGTGAAGGGGTTTTAATATCAGTCCACCCTTCTCTGACATTAGACCTCAGGACTTTCAGACACAACATCTAAACTAAAGGTAGCTGAAGTGAAGGGGGCTTTTATGCTAATTTCTTGCCCCCTGTTTCTATTTTTGCACTCTGTTAGCAACAAAAAGCCTTTTTAAGCTAGATTTTTTTTATGATTGGCTCCCCTTCCCAACAAAAAGAAGATTTGAAGAGAATATGGGTGGGGCTTCTTTACTTGTAGCCAGAGTTCTGTGTCTGAAATGACCATATAAAGATAATCTGATTAAACTGACATCTGTCTTTCAAATAGCAACTAATCTCTTTTTTTCTTAGCATGGTCCTTAAAAAACAAACAAAACAAAAACTGACACGTTTTGGCATATAAGCCTTCATCAGGGAGTTGGAACAATTTTATGGAAACAATGGATCCATTTATAGTGGCTTTCTATCAATAGGAATCCTAAAACTTGGACAAGGTGTAGGAGTCTAAAATGATGTCAAAATATAAAGATATCAGAAAATGTCCTTTTTCTGAGCCTATATGTTTATATCCGTTCCAAACAGCGCCTCAAACAAAAGAAATGTGAAGGATCCACCTACTCAAACTGTCTGAAACTGAACATTTAAAGCAGCACATGTACATATGCTAATCCCACTATTAGAAAGCTGTGAACATCCACCATTGTTAAAAGTGTATTTATACAAAGGTGGGTGTAAAGTAACTTTAGACGAATCTCTGCACTTTACCTTGAATACTAGTAAAGCTATTCTTGTCTGTAATATTGATTACTCTGATGATTAAGTGCTAGATAGTACTGGTTTCTTAATTTAAGTATACCATGACTAAAATGCAACATCCTCTCTTAAAGCTAACCAAGTTAGCAAACAGCAGTTGTTCAACATTAGGATGAAGTCAACAACTACCCCAAAATAAAATTAACAGGTAAATTAAAATAAATAATAAAATAAATACTTTAATAAAATTACTCCTGTCTGGAAAATATTTGCAAGATAATGCAGGTCACGGTTTGGACATTAGCAGCCTTCCAAATGTCCTAAGCATACCATATTTATTATTTTTATTCTAAATTAGATTGTAACAAACAATTCTGTTTTATTTAATTATTTCATTATGAAATAGGGCTAGAAAACGTACATTACGACCATAAACTCCATAGTAAAATGTTTTCTGAAGTTGAGAGGAAATCTGAAATCAGAGGCGTCGCCTCCTGGTGGCAATAAGAAAGAATGCAGTCGCTTTAGCGCAAATCTTCATATTAAACGCCCAGTCTCTCTCTCTCTTTGTTTGGTTGCCCCTAAGCTCCTCCTATATGATCAGAAGTTGAGCAACTGGGTACATCTTAGGCTCCTGAAGGATCTTATTTCATCATCATGGTGCCTAGCAACTACCCACCAACATGCTAAAAGGACCCATATGTAGCATTTAAATACCTATAATTCCTTATATTATATATAATACCTTAGCAAATATTGCATATAGTAATTTCTGATATATCCAAATTGTGATGTTTGCAGTCTCAATATTACATTACATCATTTGACAGATTAGCCTATTAAGTCATTGGAGTTTACTGTATTTAGGGACTAAATCAAAAGTTTAATGCCAAATAGATAACTGTGTAAATTTGGTAATGGGATATGGGAGTTTCATGCCATGCAGTCCAGCCTAAAAATCATGTTTTTTCCTGTCTGCTAGGATCAGGAAGAGCAGGCTTTCTTTGCTGTGTTTGACGGTCATGGAGGTGTGGATGCTGCCATTTATGCAGCCAATCACCTTCACGTGAACTTAGTCCGGCAGGAATCCTTCAGCCAGGACCCCAGTGAGGCGCTCTGCAGAGCCTTCAAACTCACCGATGAACGCTTCGTGAAGAAGGCCTCACGAGAGGTAACTACATAATCCAAGGACGAAACCATGTAGTAGTATTTACAGCACAGTATTCCTAAACTATGAAGTACTGTTAAGTTTACTCATGGGTAATGCCACTATTTTTATTTATTATATTTATGCTATGTGTATAATTCCAACAACTACTCCAATTTTAATAAGAATGGGACAGAGGTATCTTTCTAAATGGCTAAATGTTCGCAACATGTTTTTCTGCTCATTTCTAAGTATTTGTGGTGACGCAGCTGCTCTTGAGTTGTTAACTGAACACTGTGACATGTGTCTGTCTGGCAGAACCTACGTTGCGGCACAACAGGCGTGGTGACGTTCCTGCGGGGCCGGACGTTGTACGTGGCCTGGCTTGGAGACTCCCAGGTCATTCTGGTCAGGAGAGGGCAGGTGGTGGAGCTGATGAAACCACATAAACCAGACAGAGAGGTGAGATCACTCACTCTCCTCATACCTCAGACATAATGAGTCATTTATGAATTTCTCTGTGGATTGTAGAAACTCTGTTAGCAGCCCCGCCTGCCTGCTGTTCTGACCTTCTGTTTGTGATGGGCAGTCAATCAGATGTAAACTTGCTTAAATAGATAGTGGCCAGGATAAGACAAATAACAATAATTTATCATCTTTAATAAAGAGTTGTTTTATATGTTGGTGCATTTTGAATTGGATGGATTTCAGATTAATCATATCTGCACTTGCATTATGTAAAGATGCAAGTGCAGATATGTGCACAAACAAACCAACACAAGTGTGTCATGTTGGTTTGGTTCTGCACAAGTACTGAAGTGTAAAAACGTCGAGTTTCCATTTTACGGCGTTATGTGGCAAAATATTTATTTTCTCTGAGCAGTTGGCAGGCGGTGAGAACTTTCGTAGATTAATAGTTACAGCCAAAAAAATATTCTGGCACAAATAAACTCAGATAAAACAACACATTGTTAATTTACACTTTTTTTTTTCTTTTTTTAAATGAGAACAAATGAGATATAATGTGTTATTTAGTGATATTTTAAGGTGATTTCTGCCAAAGTTTTATATTTCAGAACCAAATATGAGAGCAGTATTATACCACCTGTCTGCTGAGTTGTACCTGAATGGTCCATGTCATGGTCAAAGAACTGAACTCCCTTAAAAATCTGTATATAGAAAAACTCCAATGCTTCATAAGCTTTCCACGTCCTGTTCATTATTGTAATTCGTTGCAAAATTTCCACTCCATTATTGCTCACCATGTGTTTCTTTGTTTAATTCTGCAACAACAATAGTAACACAGGACACCACCCTCCTTCATTGCTACGTCCCAGCCTGTTTCCCGCATCATTAATCTAAAAACAGCACCAGCATTTCAGATTTTAAGTGTACAGCAGAGGGAAAAGCATTGTACTTTAGTACTGAGCTTTCTGCTGCAGAATGGCAGCACAAGATGATGACAATCATTTTGTGTCTGCAGGATGAGAAGCAGAGGATCGAGGCTCTCGGAGGTTGTGTGATCTGGTTCGGCACGTGGAGGGTCAATGGCAGCCTGTCTGTATCCAGAGCGATAGGTATGTTTTCATGGACGTTCTCTTTACTGGACATTTCTCTGCTACATTTTTGTAGCTTCATAGGTGACCCCTAAACGTGTCACATTGAGTTAATCATAAAGTTTCTCTTTTGAAAAAAGGAATATGTCTGATTGTAGGCAGATTGTGGGCAGGTTGTGGGTGGTACCCTTCTCGAAAACCGCTCATCCAAAAACAACGACAGAAGTCATTTGCTACAGGAAAGACAAAGAATATATAAATAAAATGACATTAAAACACATCCGTAAAAGCATATCCAAGTTTAGCAGCTTACACATTTGCCTGGCAAGGAAAAGATTCGCCGGTTCAGTCCGAGGAACCGACACAAATCCCTTTGGTATATTTTTTTACTTCCTGACACAAAACCCCAATCAAATATGCAGAGCTACCTTTTGTGGTGACCCTTTTTGAATAAGGGAGCAGCTAAAAGTAGCTTCTTTACAGAAAAACTGATCCAGCTGATCCAGGCAATTTGGCTGTCCCTGTATTCAGATTAAAGACTTCATAAGGAGATGAGACTCTCTGACATGCTAAAACACATCTTTATCATCTTTAATGTTATTATTTTAGATAATTTCCTGCTGGATTCTGTTATTCTATAAACTGTTACCTGTGTTGACAGGTGACTCGGAGCATAAACCCTACATCTGTGGCGATGCAGACCATGGCATCTTCCCATTGGATGGTTCAGAAGACTACCTGATTCTGGCCTGTGATGGCTTCTGGGACACGGTAAATCCAGATGAGGCGGTGCGCGTGGTCAGTGATCATCTCCAGGAGAACGCTGGGGACACCACCATGGTAGCGCACAAGCTGGTGGCCTCAGCCCGGGATGCGGGCTCTAGCGATAATATCACTGTCATAGTGGTCTTCTTGCGGGACCCGCGCTCGCCGCCACCCACCAGCACCGAGGAGGAGGAGGAGGGTGTGGTGGAGGGAGAAGTGGCGGACGAGGAGGAAGCAGCAGAGGTGGAGGAGGAGGAGCAAGAAGAGGAGGAGGAGGAAGATGAAGCAGTCAGGGTAGAGCGTGAAGGCGGAGAGGGAGGAAGCAATGCGGACAATGGGGGGAAGAGCCGTGGAGGCTGGCCCCTGCAGCAGTGCTCAGCGCCCGCCGACCTTGGCTATGAAGACCGAACTGACTCGTTCACGGACAGAACTAGCCTCAGCCTGCTGGGGCCGGCGCTGGAGGGCCGCATCTCGCTGACCCGCAGCCCTTTCGGCTTTAGCCCCGACCTCTTCGCGGCCTCTCACATCTTCCGAGAACGCGCACTGAGGCGCAGGTCCTGTGTCCCTTTTCAGGAGTCCAGCATCTCTAGCTTCACGGACCCACTGTGGCCCCACACAGCCATGCTGTTAGGCCAGGCAGTGAGGCGAAGCGGGAAGCTCGGTTATGGTAGCCGCCGGTGGGGGCGGAGGTTGCCAAGCAGATCCAGGGAGCTGCTAGGCCTGTTACCATCTGGCCCCCTGCTGCCCCACATGCAGCGCTACTCCAACCGGAGATCCGGAGTGGCAGTGCCTCAACTGCCCCATGATGCCACCATCTGAAGAGGTGACCCAGACCAAACCATCTCCTTCATTTCTTCAGCCCTCCTTCCTGCCCCGCAGTCCACCCGTCCACCTTTGCCTTCAACAACACGTCAACATGTCTTTCTTTGATAGTTGGTAGTTGTAGCTCCTGCAGTTGTTATGTGATTATTGAATCTCTGTCAGAGGAGTGGTGCTCTCTGTCCTAAGCAGAAATGTTTCCAATTGTAAGCTGGTCCATTAACACAAGCCCTGCTCCTCAATGCTGTAGGTAAACTTCATAACTGCATTCTCCATTGTGACCACTGACCAGTCAAAATGAAGCCAGAGCTGGAAGTGCAGGTTAATAAGATGTGTTCAGACTGAAGGACACAGCTTAACGTAGGCACCTCACATAAAGTTTAGGTCTGAGTACTTCATTAACAAGGATATAAGTGAGGAGTTAAAGGCAAATAACAGAAAGAACTTCTACACCACACGTAGAAGCAGTCTTGCTGATGAGGAAAAATATTCAGTCTGAATACATTTAAGATTAATTTATGTGCTTGGTCGCTCTACAGACTATTTTGATGAGACAATTTTCAAAAGAAAGAAGATGCAGCACAGAAAAGATTAAATCTGGTACTCAAGGAAGGAAAAAATGCGGACGAAATTTTCTTTTTAAATGCACTGCTCGGTCAAAAGTATGTGGACAAAGTATGCTGAACTGCAGGGATCTGATCCCCTTTTAGCCATCGTTACTGTCATTGCTTGTTACAATATATAAAATGTATAAGCCACCACCAAACTAATTTGCTGGTTTGCTCCATAAACATTCACACAAAGTGGACAGACAGGGGGGAAAAAAAGAGTCAAATCTCTCTCCGTAGCTGTAACTGAACTTCATGCTTTTAAGTGTAATCATCCACACAGGTTTTTTTTAAATTCTGCATCTCACTGTGCAGTCATACCCAGGTATAAAAGCACGGCGAGGTGTCACATATCATCTTTTCTTCTGAGAAAGCTACTGAGAATGTCGAGCGACCCAGCAGTAAATTAAGCTCTAATAGCGCAGCCTGCCTTTCTGTCTCCTCAACAATCCCTCGGTGGCAGATGAATAACATTCGTAAGCGGAGGCCGGAACAATTGTTGCTCCTAGTTTCTCGGACTGGAAGCACACGCTGTTCTGCCCCCTCCGATTCAGTCAATGACCCAGCCATTATCCAGCCACATTTGTCTACAGATAAAAGCACTTAGCACCGGATTATAAAAGATTAGCAGTCACTTACCTGAATAAATTCTTCATGTAGTCCATGTAGTCCAGATGGTGATATGCTCCTGAGATAATGGGGTTTTTAGAGCCGGGGGTATTTAAAAAACAAAACACAAAAAAACAATTTCATCATAGTTTTGGTTGTTTTTATTTTTTACAGAAAACCCAGTGAACAAAAGCATTTTTCCCACAGGCATTCCATACCTTCCATATTACTGAGTTACTGAGGCCCATGTCCTTTATACGCCCGGTCACTTATTGTTTCATATCACCATTAAAGACAAGTCTGGCTTGTGCGTTCAGCCCAGTCATATCACGATGCTCTAACAGCAAAAGAGATTAACATTTTTATTTTGCCGATAAGAAAGTATGATACCACTCTCACATCTGTCTGATAAATATGAAGCTATTACCAGCAGCTGATTGGCTCAGCTCACTGATACTTGTAGATAACAGAAATATCTATCACCGCTATGTCTATCAAGATAGGAGGACCATGCAGTATTTTACAGCTGTATTATTTATTAATTCGGAGAAACAGGAAAATATCTAAAAGTTTTTAAAAACGTGAGGTCTAATACCAGTTTTTCTAGACTGTAACATTAATATTTTGTTACCTTTTGTTATGTTACTACCCAACAAACATATTACATGATTCCACATTGTTGCATTTTGTCATAATAACTTGGTAAGTTTGAATACTTCTCTAGTAGCAAAATAACCAGACCACCTGGAGACTATTTTGCAACGTTGTAGTAACGTTATAGAAAAATGTAGAAGTGATGTCATACATGTGAGGTACATTATAATGTTTTATAATGCTGCTTTGACTGGGCTTTCTCTTTTCTGTTAGTATTATGTCATTTTTAAATGTTGAGCAAATGTAAGAAACCAGGAGGAGGCGTTCCCGCTACACTGCCCCATACAGATTTTGTTGTAGGGTACCTGCTTCCAGTCTTCAAGCTAAGCTAAGCTAATTGATATCTGGTTTGCAGTTGCTTCTTGTTTAACTAAGTGTACAGACGTGAGAGTGGTTTCAACTTCTCATAAAGAAAGTGACCCAGCCAGTGTCCCCAAAACTTAGGAGCCTAAGAGACAGCTATCAAAATCTAAATAAAGAATCACTGCATAACAGTATATCATCAACATAACATAGTGCAGCTACTACTGTGCATTCACATCCTTCCTAGATGGTCCCAGTTGGGAAAATTGTTCTTCCGACTTCCGCTGTTCATGTAGCCTATAGCATTTAATGTGAAAACAACATGAATGCTACAAAGAAGACATGTTGTATTTTCTTACTAAGTGCTTTAAAAAGTACACACATATATTCATAACTATAATCAATTAATATTGATTTACCTGATTTGTTATCCAAAGTTGTGGCGAAAAAAAACCCCCTTCAGTAACAAACAGTTAAAAATAAAAACTGTTTCCAAAATTAATTTTCATCACAAATGTGTATGAAACATGTGAATTTGCACTACTAATCAAAGATTTCTCAGTATAAGCCAAACACTTTGTTTCATTTGTCTCGTAGCAAGATTTTTGCAGACATTCAGAGTTGTTGTAACTTTAGGGCATGTTTTGCATTTGGTAGCTAATTTTTCCAATTCTTTCAACACCACATGAATAGACAAATAGCTGCCACTGTCAGAGAAATCCACTGTGGCTGACTCCCGTGGCTTCACAGAGCCTTTATAATTGGATCTGATCTAGATTCTGCAATGGAGAGGCCCTCTGTGCTGTCCAACAGGCTCACTTCAGGTATCTTATCAGGCCATAGAAATCTCCACTGTCAGTTTTTATACCGCTTTGCCTGAAAAGATATTTTTCCCATTTATGTTTGTTTTTCCATATCTTACCCCAAATATCCACTCAGTAGAGATCCTATAAACAATAATTCATAATCATAAATACCAAACAACCATGTAGCCATCAAACAATAATCCTCTGACTGACTTTATGTGATAATACTACAAAGACAGTTTTTTCATATTGGACTCATTAATCCCTTTCTAATGACACTAATAACACTTAAACCCAATCTAATCTCACTTTGCATTAAATATATTACCTTTTGTATCTCACCATACTCTATGGCTATAATCTAATGATAGTGAAAATTTACTCTGAAAAATATTTACTTACATTTTATACAGAAGTGTGCACTGATCTGATTGATTCCTGGCCAACAAACATTAACTTTAGTTCAAACAACAGCTGTGGTTAGTATTTTTATGGGGTCATTCAATTTTGAAACAAAAACCTTGTAAAAGGTTCTCAGATATACCCTCATACCTAGCTAAAAACTATATCAAAAAATAAGGCTTGAAGACTGAGATTAAAACTGAACATCCAAGAAGGTTACCATCCTCTCCAGCTACTGAGAATGCTAACTTTTTCACAAAAGAAAATTATTTTGGTACTGAGGGCAAAGTTAATTAGCTCCAACAAAAACCCTGTAAAGCGTTAAAAGTAAAAAGTATTTTGAAGCAACCCTCTTTAAAGCTTGGGAAAAACACATGGAAGCAGTATAAATCTTATATGACATTCAGTTGTTAATATTGGGCCTTTAATGTTAGCCCACATGAGAAAAGGCTCGGATCAGGACTAAACAGTGTTTGGTCATTTTAATGTTTTTAGTGGCCGTGTTTTAAGACTATTTAAGACTATTCTAAGACCTTAACCACAGGTTAAGGTCTTAAAACATGCATGTCTTTCCACTCAGCAAAGACTTTGAGGTGTTTAGTAGGTATTTATTTTGAATCATTATCTAAAATTATCTTAAGACATTAAAAATCACCTGTAAAACCTGATAAAAAAAAAAAACTTTAAAAAGTTTGTTGATTTTTGCCACAAAAATGGGATTTTTGTTCTCCATTAGCCGCCATTTTTGCTGTTTCTCCCACATACTCTGGATTCATTTAGTGCCATCTCTCTCTTAGTCTACTTTAATACTAGTTAGCTAGTTATCCAGCTGAGCAGATATTAAAAAAAAAAAGGTGGTGCACCTATACATTTTACCATTTTTACATATTTGCCATCCTTTATTTGTTATTAAATTCCAACTTTAAATTCAGATTATCAAGGGTGACCAAACGAAACAACAATAGCCAGTGAGATTGCAGCTATTTAATGAGGTTGCAATACGAGCTAGTGCACAGACAATATAAAAGATGGATGTAGCCACCATGACGTTATGAAGCCTTAAGCGGAACTTTTTCATTGTTTTGAAACTCGACGCGACAACTGATCAATCAAGAACTTGTTAGCCAGTGAGTATACCCTGGATAATTCTTCTTTCTGACAATTAACAAACTGGACCTGACGGTTTATTCGATATGACCTGAAACTCTTTACTGAGCTATATTTTTCCATAGGCTTCTCTAGGACCAGAAGTCCTTTTGCAGCCACAGAAGTCACCTTCTGGTGGCCATTAAAAAGAATGTATGTTGAAGGCACTTCTATGCTGGCTTCAGTTTTCAGGCCTGGAAGCTACGCCCATCTTTTACATTGTCTATGCTAGCATATAGAAGCCCACTTTGAAGATGGCAGCCACCTGCACCCCCTCCTCCAACCCTCCAGCCTGTGAGTCCATGCACTGGTACAAGAGGCCTGCTCGCCATGGTATTACTTACATTTGTTTCTTGTGTTTTGAGGTTTGGAAAGGCTAAAAATCTGGTTGCTACGCTTTCGTGTGGACATATTAATTCTTCCTGTAACACTGTACCTCCACTCTTTCCAAATGTTAGTGACAACCAGGTTCTGTAAACCGTTCCTCCACTTTCACTGGCTGACAAAACACCCAGCATCACTAACCCTTCCGGTGTTGCTGTTGTCTCCTGTAACCATCCTGTGGACTGAATAGTGACGAGCATGAGCAGAATGTACCTCATGCCCCAGAATGTCCTGACAGACTGGGTGAAGAGGGTCAACATGAGGTGTTTTTCTTTGTTTTGTTTTTTTGTGAGGGTGAGAATAGTTTTTTGAGGAATGTAACGTTGAGACACTCAACAAACTACAGCCACCGGATCTCTTTTAGTGGGACTGTCGCTGCAGTGTTTGTCTCCAGAAGTGTGAAGACGATAGGCAACTAAGGAAATCAAGTCATTATAAAAAAATCACTTAGGAATGGATGTGTGTATATTATGAGTAATGTGAGTTAATTGGGTGCTGGAGGAGTGTACATATAATAATTCTGTCTTGTAAATCAATGGTTTTAGTCCATCAGCTGGTGAGGTATCTACTTGAAAAAGTCAGACGGTCTGAATCTTACTGCGGTGGCGGTGAGGAGATGATGAGTGTTGTCCGATTGTGGCCTCGCTGCTGTTTCATCCTCATCCTCTCTATCTCCCAGATGCGAATAGTAATCTGGGGAAAACATACATTAAAATTACTGGCTTAATCTTCTGCAATAGCTTTGATTTTTTTTTTAATTATTAGTATCAGCCTTAAAAAATGCCAGTCATATCAGTAGGTTTGCGTTACAAACACAACCATTTTAGCTCAAAGATTAGAGCTTTCACAAAGCCTCGAACTCCGGGGAAGCAGAGCCGCCATCGGGTGACAGGGTCTTGTTATAATGATGGACATATGACAATGTGGGAAATACATTACAGGGTTACTTTGGCAACTGGAGCTTGGACTGTCCACCATAGTGACAAGCTGTTAGCTAAAAAGGCATGGGTGCGTGTCCACAAGCGTGTAGCCTATAAATCCTGGCCAAAACCTGCAAATGCACAGACGGGTTCCCAGATTATTGCCGAACATCTCTGATCCAAATTATGTCACCAACACCAGAAGGCAGCATCCATTTCTATGATATGATATTTTATACTCCAGGGGAGCACAGTGGAGCAGTGGTGCAGCACAATGAGACGGTCCTGGGTTCAAGCCCACGAGCCAGCTGGGGCTTTCTCTGTGCCCCAGCTTCCCGTCACGAAGAGATATACGTTAGGTTAATCAGCGACCTGTCAGGGTGTACCCTGCTTCTCACCATGGGATTGTACAAAACTGTACAAAACCATACAAAAAGGAACAATGGCACCATTATTCACTACTTTATGATTTGTGCATTAAAGCAATGGTCCAGTCATTCTGAATTAATAAGACTCGAAAATTTCATTTCATGAACATTTATTTCTCTAATGCTTATTTTAATACAGTTTTACTTTGGTTTAGGGTTGAAATATTGGACTATACTGGCATATCTGTCTCGTGAGTGACCCGCTCACAGCCTGAATACATTTCAGATGCATTATTTTAGATCCTGAAGCCATATCTGTTCAAGTAGAGAAACACTAAATATCCAGCAAACACACAGTCTGCACCATCTACTCCAACATAAAACTGTATTACATTAAGTTTGATGGTTTTTCATTAGAACAAGATCTCCTTTGATGTTAAAGAGGTTTTGATATTTGGTGGCAGTTCTGCTCTGCTATAGGAAACTGCTGTGTGCACACTGACACTCTAAAGCTCGTTTTACTCGTGGCCACTCCAGCTTTGCAGTGCAGTTGTAGTTTTCGGTGTCCTGTTGTTCAGTTTTTCAAGCCGTGACAGCTCTCAGTGACCAGGAACCCCTGTTGGCTGCATTCATGTGAATACAGTGTTACCCATCATACTGAAAAACCACAGAAGTTGTCACTGTATAAGCAAAGAAAGCATCATTCCCTGTGGTAAATCCTCCACCTTAGATTGAGAAACCCTACACTCCCCGACCCGCTCACGCTCTGCTTGCTCTTAAAAAGTTCCTCCGAGTCGGACGTGTCCCCGCCCTCATGATGAAAGCAAGCAGAGGTTCGGCTCTGCTCTCCCATGATCACCGTCCAACTATAGGGCCCTCTGTGAATCTGCACTGTGTCTATGTACACAAAAGCTTTTTCTTTTACTCTGTAAGCAATAATGACATTGCATTAAAAGGCTCTCTGTGGGTTTGTCTTCTGCTGAAGGACGCAACAAAATACAGTTGTGTTAAGCCATACTTGAAAGGGCAAAATGGGCAAGTCCCTGAAGTCAGTTTCCCATTCATTTTACCTGCAGAGGAGTCCTAATATGTCTCAGATCAGCTTTAGCATCAGATAGAAGAATGAATGTGAAGTTTTCTTCTGTAAAAACAAAAAAAGGAGCTGGGATAAAAGAGGCAGGACATTTAAACTTGTATAAGCCATCTGTGTGCGTTAGAAAAGGAGCCAGGACTTCTGAGACCTATGCACTCCTCAAATGTAGACCAGTGGATATGTGGTGAGTTGGGAGTAGGGCTGAGAGTAAGAGCCTCTCTCCTTCTTGTCCTCCAGGCTTGAAGACAAACCCCATGACTGGCTCTTATTCAACATGCAGGTTAGGTAAAGAAAAAATGATAATAATAAAAAAATGTAAAACACACACTGAGTACCTGTATTATCTGTGTTCCTGTAGTATATAAATATGTGTATTGTAACTGGTGACTAATTATGTATATAAAGATTAGACCAAGTCTCTGGCTGATGCTTTTTCTTTAACTGTGACTGTCTGACATTCCATAAAAGACTGTGTTGGCTGATGCATTCTCATTTGATTTATTGAATCTAATAGCTGTGAAGCATTTCCATCAATAGGACCATCTGCAGACATGTTTTCAGGAATAAATGTGAACATTTGGCAAATAAAATTATCAACTACCTACAAAATATTGACATTTAAATAATTATGATATAATTCTTTCTTTCCCTTCATTTTTCACATTTTGTCTGGTTTGGCTCACCAGAAAAAACACCAGGTTGGTTTTAAAAATAAAAATAAGGAAGATACTTTTGTTGGTAATTAGATTTATAGTTTATAGATTCACTGACTGATCTAATTTTATTATTATATGATGCTTAAAACAATATACCAGCCCAAACGGGCTTATGAGACACCTATAACAATTAACCAGAACCAGAGTATCACAATAACTTATAAATTGCCCTATAAACAAACACCAACCACTTCATTATTTTTTAACCTTGAATCACAACATTTCTGGGTTTAAAGATTTTAACAAACATTAAATAAATGAGAACAGCACAAAATAAAGTTTAATTCATTCTCAGCTTCTTGTTCACACAATTCACACAGCCTGTCGTCCTCCTGGATGGTCCTGTCTTCTAAAATAGATTTGACTCCTGTTTGCAGCTATGCAGCTAAAGACCTTCAACTTCACGTCAGGTTTGTGTAATTTGAATATATAGTCACTGTATGCTTTTTTTTTAGGTACAACTGATTTAACTGATTGTTAATGCAAATGTATAATCAGAAAATCAGAGGTCACAGGAGAATGGGCGACTGCTTCAAGCTGCAGAAGAGCATCTCTGAGCACACCACACAATTGACCCTTGAAGCAGATGCGTTGAGAAGCAGAAGATCACACTGGGTTCCACTTACGAGGACAAGAAAGTGAGGCTACAATTTGACCCAACATTGGACAATGGAAGAGTGAAAAAATGGCTCCTCAATTTCTGATGCAACATTTAAATGGAAGGGTCAGATTTTGGCATAAGCACTATGACCGTATGGATCAATCCTGCCTTGAATAAATAGTTCTGGCTTTGGGCTCCAACTGAGCATCATTTACCATCATTTAACCATTACAGACTGCTCGATTATTGTTGCCGACCACATCCAACCATTTATGACAACAGTGTGTCCATCTGTATGTTCTGATGGCTGCTTCCAGCAGGAAAACACAGCATGTCACAAAGTTCAAATAATCTCAAGCTGGTTTCTGGAACATGACAGTGAGTTCACTGTACTCAAATCACCTCCACACAGTCACCAGATCTCAGTCCAATAGAGCAAATCTAGGCCTAATGGGATGTGATGACTCACATCATGTGTGACGCTGTCACATCAACATGGACCAAAATCTCAGAGAAATGTTTCCAGCGTTTTGTTGAATCTTTGCCATGAAGTAGAAAAGCAGTTCTAAAGGTAAAAGAGGGTTCGACCCATTACTAAGGAAGGTGTACCTAATGAAGTGTCCAGTGAGTGTAAATAAATGCTAATAAATGCAGATATTGTAATATTTTACTTTTACTTTTATTTATATAGCACATTTAATAACAACAAAATGTTGGTCAAAGTGCTGTACAAAGATAAAAATTATACAGTATCAAATGACATCAATAACAAATAACAAATACCTGGTAACAGATGAGTAAGTAGATAGATAGGTAACTCTCATGCAGTTTTGAAAGCCAATGAGTAAAAATATAGGATTTGAAAAGATTGACAGTCGGGGCCTTTCTAATGTGGAGAGGTAAATCATTCCACATTTTTGGCACCACAACTCCAAACGCCAGGTCACCTCTGTGAACCAGTCTCGACTTAGATGTGGCCAAGAGCAAGAGATCACTTGATCTAAGAGCTCTAGGGGGCATATAAGGCTGCAGTAAGTCAGACAGATATTCTGGAGCCTGTCCGTTCAGCACTTTATAAGTCACCAGAAAAATTTTGTATTTAATTCTAAAGCGGACTGGAAGCCAGTGAAGTGAGGCAAGCACCGGGGAAATATGTTCGTGTCTCTTCGTATGTGTCAGGAGACGAGCTGCAGCATTCTGGAAAAGCTGGAGCCGTGCTAGACAAGACTGGCTAACGCCTACATATAAAGAGTTGCAGTAGTCCAGTTGAGATAAGATGCGCAGGTCAAGATCTGGGGTACTAGAATTGCAGCTTGGTCCAAAGATAATCACTTCAGTTTTTTTCTCGTTAAAATTAAGAAAATTTGAGGCCATCCAGGTCTCAACTTTGTCGAGACACTTAAATAAAGATTCCAGCGAAGCGGAGGTGTTACTCTTTAACCGGAGATATATCTGAGTGTTGTCAGCATATGAATGAAATCAGATGTTATGTTTCCTGAAAATTAAGCCTAGCGGCAACATATAGATAGAAAACAGAATTGGGCCTAATACGGATCCCTGTGGAACACCGCAAGTAAAGGGGGCTGAAGAACAGATAAAATCTCTGAGGCTCACAGAAAAAGTCCTATCGGAGAGGTATGAACTGAACCATTCCAATGGGGGGCCTTTGATACCGCAGTGCTCCAGTCCGGAGATCAAGATGGTGTGATCGACAGCATCAAAGGCAGCGTTCAAGTCTAAGAGCAAAAGCACAGCTGAGTCAGGTCAGATCCTGATGAGATACATTTCCCCAGGCTTTTTTCCACTTTGTGCTCCCTTCCCCGAAGGTGAATCCAGATACACAAAAATCGGCTAATTTTGATTTTGTTTTTCCTGTTTTTCAGTCTTTACCTAGCACTTATAATCAAAGGATAGTTTGTCGGCTGATCTGTTCAGCCCTGAGTGTTCACCTTCTCTTTACCAGGATAGTCCTCAACAACAGACAAATAATAGAGAAAATGCAATGATCACATCACATGACCCTCTTGATCGGCTGACAGCCTTGATGAACTCTTGAAGCCCAAACTCAAAGCATCAAACCACCATATTAATAATCAAGATGATGTAGGCAATACTTTTGATTCACAACCACTTCTATTACATGTGTTCTCTTACAGACTGTTAGAAATGCAAAAAACTCAATACAATGCTACTGGTCATCAGCGGTGGTATATAATGGTAAATTGAGTTCATTAGAGCAATAACTGTCAGGAGCCCTTTCAGGAATTATAGATTTCTGGTACATTAGTATGCATCTCATTACTAATAATTAAGGTCAGCCTGCTCTTTGGTCAGAGACTAATCCACAAATTTTGCTGATACGGGAGGAGCTTCAGTGCGATCGCATTAAAACTCAGTTAGAGTATGTGGCTGGCCAATTACAGACACGTCCCTTCCCCATAACTGGGCCCAAAGGGATAAAACCCAAAGTCTAATCTATGTTGTGTTTTAACAAGCAAAACTTTAAACTTCCTAAGTACAGCATTTTATTCATATCTGAGCAACCCTTTACTGAAGTTGTTGACTAATTTATCTGACAAGTCCAAGTTCCTGTAGTCTTCATATTGCACACCAACACACAGACACAGCTACGGTGAAACGATAATAAAACTGCACAACGGCATTCAGGCAAAGTAAACATAACTTTCTGAAATGTTGTTTGCCAAACACACACATGGCTAACAGCTTATACATCCACTTGTTATGCTCTGTAACAGCTCTGTCAACTCCATGAAATGTAATCAAACCCAAACCACTCTTTTATCCACACGCAAGGAACATGGCAGATGCGAAACTTCAGTGTTTTGTCCTAACTTCCGAACTCTATAATGAAAAATAAATGTCTTGCATTTTTAATCAGTTGTGGAAGCTTTTCTGTAATAGTCACTTTCAATGAATTTTTTATGTCTTTAGGGGAGCCCATCTGAGATCAAATGTAAAGGCAATATGCCACTAAACTGATAATAAACATGAGATCTGAAGTGACAGAAAAGGAAAAGAATAGTATAAGTATAAGTAAGTATAGAGGATATGAAGAGAAACTGAGTAGGTAAGAAGCAAAGAGTGAACAAAGGAGAGGGTTTAGGAAAGTAAGAGAAGCAAAAGGAAGATAGTAGCTAGAATGATGGCTACCCATAAACTCTTCTAATATAAGGCACAAATAGATCTGCCTTTTATCCTGGCATGCACACACCACCCATAAAGCTCTGTCAAACCAAAGAGGTTTACTCATTTATGCTGCAAACATACATATCCGCACACCCACCCAGACACACACACACACTGGTGCTCAGTTCATTTATGTTGCTGTTTATTACCATTATCACCAGACTAGAGGAAGCAAGAAAGAGCCAGGCTGCACTTCGCTCCTTGACGCCCATCATCATTGTCTGAGTCTCAGGTGTTTATCGAGCTGTCACTTTGGAGGAAGCCCAGCAGGCATCCCCACACTCCTTTGCCCACTCTGTCTGTTGCAAACATTCATTGTTTTTTATCACTTTTTGTGTTTGTTTCTCAGGTCCATGCTGCCCTTATCCACTTTGCTTCTTTTCTCTTCTCATCTCTTTTAGTTTTATTTTCATGCAGCCTCCTCTCCACATATGCGTTTTTTTCTTTTTACGTTCTTTCTTCTTCCACTCTATTCGTTCGCTGCGATGACAATTGCCTCCTTACTTCATTATTATTTGTCCAAATTTTAATTTAGAGACTTCCTGGCCTTGTTCATGTGGTTTCAAAGGAAAACTGCTCCACTTAAGCATTTAATGATCTCCGAATCTGTTTTTCCTGTGGTTTAATCACTCCCTGGTGCATTTTTATCACTCAGGTAAAACATCATGGGTCTAAATTAGGTGTTGAGCTTATCAAAATTCAGCTACTGGGCCATTTTGGTGCCCATTATTTTAAAAGGCAATTACTGTGTGTGATAATTACGTTAATGGACAATTAAGAGAGACTAACTTTATCATGGTATAATTGGGGATCGACAGAGCTTTCTACATTGGCAGCTATTAGGGGAAAAGCTTGTGCTTGCGGCGTTACACCATAACTTCACTTCATTTGATATGCTGCTTCAAAAGGTTTGACTGTTTTAAATTACAGTTCTATTTAGACAGACACACAGTACAATGATGAAAAACTTTTACAAGCCAAATTAAGCATTAATCTCTGACGCATATTACTTTCTGCGATATACGTGGTGCTAGCATAAATGTCATCTCAGCTTTTGATAGCAGATTACCCATTTAAAAATAAAATAAATTAATAAATAATAAATAAATTTGCACAAACTGATACATTTTTATATTTGGATTATCTCCTCTTTTCTTGCTGTTGTCCAGCATGTGTGTGGTCTATTAGGTTTACTTCAAAATTGAATCTTTACCATAATTGAAGCACTTTCGAGTACAGTAAACTCATTGCCATGTTAAAAAGCTAGGTTGTTGTACTTTTGTGACTTGATACATTTTCCTGCTGGAAAGATGTGTGCCAAGAAAATATCCCCCACACCATCACACCACCACAACTAGCCTGAACTGTTCATACAACACATGATGGATCCATGGTTTCATGTTGTTTACACCAAATTCTGACCATACCACGACAAATTGAGACTAATCACACCAGACAACGTTTTTCCAATTTTGGTAAGAAGGTTCAACATGCTGTGCATTCAGAGACGCATACCTTGGTTGTAACAAGTGGTTAGTTGTGTTACTGTTGTCTTCCAATCAGCTCAAAGCAGTCTGGCCATCTTCCTCTGTCTTCTGGCTTCCACGAGGCATTTTCGCCCAGGGGACAGTTGCTCACTGGGTAATTTCCCTTTTCTGGAACATTCTCTGTAAACCCTAGAGATGGTTGTGGATGAAAGTCTCAGTACATCAGCAGTTTGTGAAATAGTCAGACCAGCCCATCTGGTATCAACAACCATGCCGCATTAAAAGTCACTTAAATGATCTTTCTTCCTCATTATGATCCTCAGTTTGAACTTCAGTGGGTTGTGTTGCCTAAATGCACTGATTTGCTGTTATGCAGCCAATGTTTTTCTTTCAAATGTGTTTTTTAATCATTCCTACATTTTTTTTCCTCTTTGGCCTCACTACAGTTTTAATGTATCAGCCTCTAGCCTCAATGTCCACTTTCCTTTTCTTCTTTTCAGCTTGACTTGATTTTCCTGTTTAACTCCCTTTACTCTCATTCTTTTCCTTTTCTTTCTTCTCTTACAGGGTTTAGGAAAAGTTACATTTTTTTCCAAAACCTAATTTTTGTTGAATTTTTTTATCCCTCCTTTTTTTCCTCCAAACATTAATTTCCTATTTTTTTCTGTCCTTTTCTCATTTCATTGTGTCTCAAACAGGCATGCTGTTGCTCATGCTCATTCTCATCTCATCTCTTGTTTTACCCTGTCTACAGCTAGTTCTCCCGTTCTATAATCAACTTTTAAGTTTCCCTTTGTCTCCATCTGTTCTTCTGCCTCGTTTCCTTTTTTGCTTCTATCTCTGTGGGTCCTGAACAGCTCATGTGGGGACACAGCATTTGCTGATAATGTCTCTCTTTCACTTAGTCCCAGACTCTTTCCTCTATATTCTCTCAATCCCAGAGGTTTCTGATTCTCATCTTCCTCTTCCTTCTTGGTCTCCCTGTTTGTATCCCCCCCTTACCGTTCTCTCTCCCTCCTCTTCCCCTCTACTCTCCTTCCCTCTCTGTTGCCACGCTCCCATGGGTGCAGGTGGTAGAGGATGACGTTTCGCTTTGATTGCTGCATGGCTGCGGGCGTTCCCGGGGCAGAGTAGCTGTGAAGCTTCAGTCTGCTGGATGTAGTGGTAAATAATCCCAACTGGGGAGAGAGGAACAGAGAGACACTGGAGGGGAAGCAGGAAGGAAAGGAGCGAATGTGTGTGAATGTGAGTATGTGTGTGTGTGTGTGTGTGTGTGTATGGGTGGGAATTGTCTGTATATCTGTGGATATGGGTTTTGGTTTGGAAGGGATGCATTATCACCCATTTCCTTTTGGGATAGATGATAGCACATTTGGACTGTTTTATAGGCTTCAAATATTTATATATTTTTAAACTACTATATTTAAGGGACAGTCTTGACTAGAATATGCTGTAATATGCTTCAATATGCTGACAATACATGTAAATATTATTATACATGAGATGATCTAAACCCCATATTTATATACAGGCTGTAGTATCAGCTCTCAGAAATGGAAACGAACTTTTCCTCAAAATGTGACATTGCCGTACTGATTAACATTCACAACAGTGCTGTTTGGGACCCACAAACAAATGTTTTATTCATCAGTGACTCGCAACCAGAGCCATTTTAACAAGACAAAATTTCTTCTGCATTATTAGAATATTTACAATGTGGCGTACCTGCTGCCTTTTAAATTCATTTTGGGCTTTTAATGAGACACAATGTTTGTAGTTAAGAAGTTCAAATAAATTTATGTTCAGTGGTGGGGTTACCTTCTAAATTAAGATAGAAATGAGTTGTTCAGAATATATTGCCAACAACACAACTAAGTGATTTCTGTTGCTAAGAATTATAGATAAACAGATAAACGCTGTAAGACTTTGCAAATGGTGTAAGCCAAGTTTTTTGTTTTCTTTAAAATCTTGAAACAAGTAACTTATAAATGTGTTTTTTTGGGGGGCACTTGTAGAAATGATTAATGGTGTCCTAATTTTGGTTACATGTAATCAGCTTTTAAAATTCTGTCCATTACAACAGTCATCCCATATGCATTTTTATTGGGTGCTCTTACAGTTCATCGTGTTTTTGATCCACTACCATTAAACCTACACACAACATATGGTTAGGTAATGTCCAGAAGTATGAAATTTATAAATATTTAGAATCATATTTTTCTGTTTCATTTCATCCTGCAATACTTGTGTGTAATGTGATCTCCTAAATTTTACTACATGCTCTTTAAAAACAAATTTAAATCAGAATATAAAAAGGACAAACAATTAGTACAACACACACACACACACACACACACACAACCACACACACACACACTCACTCACATACACACACACACACACACACACACACACACACACACACACACACACACACACACACACACACACACACACACACACACTATGCCAGTCAAACAACCTGCTTCTGTCTGCTTCATCAGGCTGTGTACTTGTTCCTGTCAATACAGCTGCACCTCTTACACACACAGACAGAGACAGACATGCAGCATTTCTACGATGTATTTCTGGCATGGAGCATTAACAAGAAGCTGAGGTCCATATTAGAAAAGCTGCTAAAATCATAAAACTTTGCAGAATTGTAATAAATTAGCACTATAGATCACTGGTCTGTCATAGTGTATTAATTTGTAGTGAAAAAAAAAAAGTTGAACAAGGTGGAATTGAACCCACGATGTTTGGGTTGCAGATGCATTTCATTACTAATTGCGCCACTGGCAAAGGGGAGGGGCACCTGGAAAACAGAGTGATGAGCAGTCAGGATCAAAAAGTAGGTGGGATAGCTGCATAATTCTTGCACTGGGTGAATCAGCAGACTTTGGTGAACTTTCAAGGCGATTTTCAGGGCTCTCTGAAACTCCATCGAGGAGATATGATGAGAGAAGAAACGGCTTCATTTTCAGAGCTTGAAAACTGAGAGAAGGACAGATTTCCGCCCCTCAAACAAACGTAATTTATGGCTCAACGGTAAGATAATTGTAAAAACTGCTTCCACCATAAGCGTCAGCAGTGTCTGAAGATGAATTGGCACAAGCCTCATGCCTCTTCATTGGACGGTTTAGGTGATATGACAATTTGAAAATGCCTCCCGTTACAAAATTTCAGCTCTGAGTTTCAGATAGACTTTGAATGGGGAGTTTTCAGACCTTGTGTCGCTTCAAGGCAAATAGCAAAAAAACAATAGCTCTCTGAATAATGACAGTGACATTTTCTGAAAGCCAGCAAAAATACCTACGTTTTGATGTGAAATTTGCGAGGGTTCAGGGAAAATTGAGTGAGTAGCAAGAAGTTGTTTGGGCATGAAGAAAAGAATGCAAAAGGTCCAGTGGGCCACTCTAAGCCAACTGCATAGCAATCATAACAACGCATGTATTTTCTGAAAAATCACAATGATACAGTAACAGATATGAAATAGCAGATTTAGACATGAATAGCCCAATAATTTGAGAACATTTTAAAGTTTGAATGGAGATTCTACGTGAAAGTATGAGGAAGTAGTGAAGTTTCAAAAACAAGCAAGTTTTAGCAGAATTGTGGATGTTTTCCATTCATTTCAATGGTACAAAAAAAAAGGAAAAAAGCTCAATATTTTAAAAAGTATAATAGTAATAAGTACCAAAAGATATAGCAGTCGAAAGCAGAAATAGCAGAACAAGTTAAAATTTGAATGGTGAAAATCGGATGAAAACTGAGGGAGTAGTTAAGCGGCAAAGAAATGGAGAAACTAGAAGAGAAACAGGATCTCAATAGTGTGCCTCACGGCATTCACACAATAAAGTTGAAAGAGAAACAGGATCTCAATAGTGTGTCTCACAGCATTCACACAATAAGGTAGAAGGTAGAAGATAGAATAAAGAGAAACAGGATCACAATAATGCCTCACGGCATTCACACAACTAGAAAAATTTGATAATATTTGATAATATTTAGCACAAACATAACAACCTGGAAGAAATGGTGTAAGAGTACTTAATATAATGTAGTATAATAGTATAGCTCAGTAGAAATGCAACATAGTAGCAGAAATAGTATAATTTAGCAAAAAAATTAATAACTTAAGCAGAAATATTGGAAAAGCAAAATGGCCAGCCAGAAAAAAACTGAAGTTTCCTCAAAACTACTTGTTGTTCAAGTGTGAAAAATTGGCAGAAACTTAGTAGTAATAGTAATAAGTAATAAGGAACAGCCAGCAGATACACAAAGCTAAGGCAAAAATGACATGCCTAACAATGTTTACAAATATGGACACACTCACACACAGAAACGCAGTGACACATAACCCACGTCCAGAAAACCATGTGTACAAACCTCCAAAAGTTGATTCTGTTCATCTGGACGTAGCGTTTTGTGGGAGAAACGTTTCGTCACTCATCCAAGTGACTTATTCAGCCTCAGCTGACTGCAGGTTTCCCCAATCTTATAAACAGTACATTTGCATAATGACTGAAACCAGCCCACCCAGGTGTCATCCACATATCTGAACCGATGACACCTGGGTGAAAATCAAATCTCAGGACGTACCACAATTCACGGATCACATTAACTCAGTGGACCGACACATCAAATTCACCAGGGAGGATTTGAAAAGTGCCAGGTTAGCTTTCTTAGACTGTGAGATTTCCATCAGTAATGGGGGACATCTAAAAGCTGACGTGTACCGTAAACCTACACATACGGATCAGTATTTAAGGTTTGAGTCTCATCATCCACTGGAGCACAAACTGGGTGTCATTAGGACGCTACATCACAGAGCGAACACCATCCCCACTGACACAGCGGCCAGGGAGGCAGAAGAACAGCACATCAAGAAGGCCCTGAGTAAATGTGGTTATCCCAGCTGGACGTTTGTCAAAGCTGGAAAGGCACCTAAAGAAA